>JAPMOR010024342.1:124141-138741 GCA_026543865.1 Argiope aurantia | reverse complement strand
TTTTTTTTGCATGTGTGTGTGTGTGTTGTTGTTGTTATTAAATTAATAGGCTTAAAACTTTTATATTCAATGTTTGGGTGATGATTCTGTATAAATATGATTCTATTGTTTCTTGGTATTTATTTCAATAAATAAAAAAATATGAAGTAATAAAATACTACCGGATATCGCATAATACACTTCATTGAAAAATACTGAATATTAATGTCTTCAAAAAATATTGTTCTATGTTAAATATTAAACAATGGTAACAGATAAAAAGAATTAAATTATTATAAAGCATAAACTTTGTTATATCTGGTTTGGTGTGGAGAGGAGGATGGTAGCTCAAGTGTCGTCCTCGTCAACTGACCGTGGTTCAAAATTACGAGGTCCGTCCCAAAATAGCCCTAGTGTTGCTGTAAAAAGGGATGTTAATTGAACTAAACTAAACTTGTTGTTTATTCTTGAGCAGTTTTGAATATTCGTTCAATATTAATATTTATAGTAAAGCTAATAAAAGGAGTTTTTTTTTAAATTAAAAATGTTTCTGCTATTTAATTTACGATAGACTAACATTAGTTTACATTTAATTCCCCTTGTTGAAATTTAATATTCCCATTTTTTGCAAAGTTATCAAACAAATAATGAATTATAAAAAACACTAATAGATAAATAAATATATAAGCAGAAAAATAAAATATAGATCTTTTACAAAGCATGTTATGTGAAGACATAATTTTCTTTCTAGTAAGAATAAATGTTTATTAATATTTAGAATATGCAAGGCTTAAATATTTAAATTTGTAACTGCTTATATTTCGTCTGCTATCTTTTTATTTATAGTTGGATTAAAAAGGTCTAATTATAGCATGCCTATTTAATTTAAAATCATGAGAATAAAATTTAAAGCAATATTTTTAATCATTTTAAACCAACATAGAAAATACTGCATGCAACTATAGCAACGAATGCAAATGAATCTTTATTAAATTAAGTCGTTTAAATATATAACTTGAGTATTTATATCAAGAATAACCTTTTATAGTTCTTGAATAAAATTAATAATCAAATTAAGGAATTATTTTCAATATAAATGAGAGGTTAATTTCCTTTTGATGCATCTTCTTCAACTTTTTGAAACAAAAACAATATGCGACCTCATTAATCACATTAATAAACTAATCCGTCTGTTATTGAAAGGGCTTTACTTTGAAATAAGATAGATATGCAAGCTTCATTGTAAAATGATAAGTGCTTGCGTCGATATTCAAAAATCCTCCCTTTATTCAGCAATTATAAATATCTTAATGAATCCTCCCTCCTTCGTTAGTTCTCAAAGATTGCAACCCAACAGAAGTTTTCTCTTCTTCATTAAAACAAACAGAAAGAGAGTTAGTCATTTCGAAAGTCTTCTCGAATAACAAAGATACTATTTCAGAATGAATTCTAATTCCTCGTTGAATGCACAAAGGCGAAGAGGGACTTAACAACAAGCGAGTTAAGGCTGCTGTTTAGGGAAACTTCGAAATCCCTTTCCAGACAATGATAATGATGACAGAATAAAAATATGAATTAATTTCTTTCAAATACTCTACCCATAAGAGAATCTGGGAAAATATCGGCAGCATTTTCACTTTTTGTCTTATTAAGTAACAACAAGCAACGCATTTTTATATTTTACTTCCTTTGTATCTAATCGAAAAATTATAAAGCATTAGATCAATAAGAAAAATTGTAATTATAGTAAACTTTGAAAGTTTAATTATCTGGATACAACTTTATTAAAGTAGAAAATTAATTATTTTGAAAATAAATCTATTTCTGTACTCTCTTAAATTACAATAAAAATGAATATTAAACATATCAGTACAAATAAATCAGTGTGAACATATATACATAATTTGCTCAGTTTAGAAAGTAACATTCTGAATAAAACAATTTTATTTTGACTACAATTATTATCTTTTTTTTTAACTTGCAGGATAAAAGGATGTTTTCTTAAATTATTTAAACTCCATTGTAAATTTAAGCCTGGAAACTTGACTGAAGCTACATTTTGTTGTAAAATATTTTCAGAATGATATTGAATTTACATTGAACATGTTTGAACTTTCCCTGTTATAAATTTTAAAAAAATCTATAAAATATTACTGAGTCATTTAAGCGGTATAATATATTTTATCTAATAATATAAAGTAAAAGAAAAGGCATTGGAGTTATACAAATGGAATGAAATATATCAAGTATATTATTCTATAATAGATTTCTTCAATATTTTTATCTGGAAAATTCAAAAATCAATTAAACTCTCCCAAATTACTAAAGTTTCATTTGTTAATTTACATTTATTACTGCAAAAATAGGTCCTAATATATATTCCTTTATGGATTGGATGACAATTTTAAGTAGAAAAGTGCATCGTTGCTGCCATAACATCTCTTAAAGCAATAATTTAAAGCAACTTTAAACAAATTTTAGCTAGTTTTGTTCGATAGAAAATAAGTATGTTCCAAATAAAAATCTTCAATAAATCCTTTCTCACATAATACAATTTTATAAAGGAAGCATATACTCCTGAAATTTGTAATATCAGATTTCATTTTTTTAATATTATTTATGTAAAAAGAATGAGAAAAAATCTGCCATCACGATTGATTCCTATTTTTGACACTATGCTTTTGATTTTTTCTAAAATATTCATTAAAATGATCAATTCTTTCTATTTCCATGTATCAGCTTCTTTTTATAAACAATCTCAATATTACGATGAATTTTTAAAGGACATTTCTAGCTTATATAAGAGCTTTTAAAATTATTTTCATGGCGGAAGTGATAAATATTCACTGCAAAACTGCACAGTAAGGAAACGTCGACTGAAAAATGAGAAAGTTAAATAGATTAACCTAATTTATTTTGTTCAGTTTATTTACAAATATCTCACATTTACTGCTACTAAGATCTTTTTTCGACTTTTTTTGACTTGTTCAAAATATTTCCTCTGTTAAAACTTTCATCCAGTAAACAATGAGACGGAAAGAAAGGAAAAAAAATCCACAGTAATGTGAGAAAGTGTTAATAGAGAACTGTGATTCATTTTGTTCGGTAATGGCTGTTCCTATCTTCCCATCCTATTTAACATCGCGTTTATCAAAGGAAAGGATTGTAATATTTGAATCCTACTGAGGCGTCGAGATTTGGCGATTGTTCGCCATCTCTGAGACTAATCAGCACCGTTACGAATATTCGCAATGTTATTTCCGTTCCTCCATACTTTATTCAACAATGATTCTATTTTAATCGATATGACTTTATACAACAATTGCATCGATTATTCGTCTGTATCATCCATGAAAAAATAAGAGAATAATAAGGAAAGAATGCAGTTCTAACAATTCAATTCTATATAGCTTCAAAAATTATCTTCTGGATATCTTCAGGTATGTATCTTCTGTTTCTATATATATGTGTTTGTGTGTAAGATATGGAAAATCATTCCAATTTTCAATCATGATTTTATGTATAGAGTAATATTTGTTGATTAATTCGCATTTTCCATTTTTCAATATAGATCATTGTAACTCAAAAGAATTCAGCTTTATACAAACACAAAAAGTCAGATATTACTTGAGGATTTCATATGTATTTAGAGATATATTTATGCGATTATCTTTTATCTATCCTGCATCTATTGGGAATCTCTAATATTTTAAGTATGTCTTATTAATTAGAATTTATTATCATCCTCTTAAAAAATTCGCATTTACTGAAAACTGGATGTCATTAGGTTTCTTAAAATTTCTTGATTATTTCTCCTTAATATGAAAGAATTTAGCTGATAAATTGATATATATATAATTCAATAAACAACAAATGAAAGCAGTTATGCAACGGCAAACAAACATCGGTGCATTAAATACACATTCTTAAATGTTTTCACAAAATATTTCAGACAAATTGTTATCTTGGATAGTTTTCCATATTTATTATTACTGATATGTTATAGTATCCTACTCTGATTGGAATAGGTTCAATATCGCTGAAAACTTTATTCGAAAATGTTACAGTAATTATTTTAAAATCTTTAAAATAATAAAAGGTACACTTACTGAAATATGGCCAGTTATTTTAAAGATTTTCCTTCCTTCTCTATATGATGACAACTGTGTTCATTTGATGTATATATTTAATATGAAAATAAAATAAATTATATGAATAATGGATTCAAACTGTGTGACTTACTGAAATTGTCTAACAAAAGGAAAAAAATAGAAAATCATCTGAAAATGAATAACATAAAACTAAATACTATTTCTAAATTTAAATAAAGGGAAAACGGTTTATTTGAAAACAGTGGAATTTCCACATATCAGAGAATGGAATAAAAGATACTGAATTGGATGTATACAAAAATAATTATTTTTAAAAATGAAGATATTGGTAACGTAGATATATATTTTAGATGACGACAAAAATGATGATGATGAAGATTTTTTTATATATGAAATATGGTTCCTTTGTTGGTAATATGCAACCAATAACTTCAATTCATCTCAAAAGTAAAATAATCCATGACGTTCCGAATGACCCACAGGTAAGACATGAGCTGAATTCGAAAAGTGAACATAAATTCTTCCCTGGTTTGTCCAATAAATATTCATTGGGAATCAACTGATGACCAGTTCAAAAGAAGCAGTATTTGGTATTTGACAACAGGATCAGTAAAGACCATTTGGTCTATACTGGTGCAAATGGGCAAATGGTCCGTATGGTCCATTCAAGGACCATTGGACTTTGAACCAATATTGTTCATTTTTTTTAACCAATATGGCTAATTTAGGAATCAAGGAACATAACATAAGAGAATAAGTTAAGGAACTCTCTAAAAATACATGGTTCATATCTAACACCATAAAACCACTATGACCTAGAAGAGGTGATTTGTGCAGCCATCAGCAACAATCCTGCTGCAAACTATCAAACTACTCACTGCCTGTATACGTGAAAAACCTGATATCAGCCTTCAAGAGGGAACTCCAAGTCAATAATAGCAAGAATGTATTTGTATGTGAAATACAAACCTCTGTAAACAGCAAGACGCATTGTTATCAAATCTAGTTGAAAAAATCCCATTTAAGCTGATTTTTCTGTATATAGCCATCATTAAAATATACGTTACAAGTCTCTTTATATACAACTGATCTGTATGCTATCATTTATAAATAATTGAATGTCATAAAGCAAGCTTGGTACTACCATGTCTAATGTAATTTAATTTAAATTGATCTGAAACACCTTTTTTTAAAGCACACACACAACAGCTGTAGGCAGAAGTGACAGATGTAGAATTTAGTTAATTTCAATTATTTTTAATTTTTAGAAATTTATTTATATTTTGAGCCTATTAATGTACCAAAAATTTAAAAAAAACTCCCAGATCTTATAATTGTTTAGCATTTACTATTACTTCTATAGTATTTAAAGAATAATTTTCTTTTCATTTCAAATTCAGTAAAATGTCTTGGTAGATTCTAATAAACCATCAGTAAAATTATTTTAATATTGTCAAAATAATTGTGCTGCATAAATAAGTCAAAATAATTGAACTGTATAAATATGTCAAAAAATTGTACTGTATTGTATAAATAAACCAAAATAATTGTACTGTAAAATCGCATAATTATTTTACATTTATTATTACTTCTATTGCATTAAACGGATAATTTTATCTATATTAAATATTTAGCAAAATGTTTGTGCAAATTCTAATATACATTCTAATATACAATAAAATACATAGATTTTTTTTTCAAAATAATTTCACAGTACAATTAAGTATATTTATTTCTTAAATTTGTTTTAATACCAAGAAATATCTGAATTTTCCGTAATAAATCTTATAAAACATCTTCCACACCGCTTATTTAATAAAATGTTGATTGAACCCAAAATAATTACAGTTCTAAACATATTCTATAACCTGATAATACGCATAGAAAAACCTGTAACAATCAGAATCATTCTTAAAATTCCTGTTTACTTTATCTGACATTGTAAAAGCAAATACTTTCTCAAAAAGTAATTTTTTTTTATCTTTCAGGTTTTGTTTCTTCAGAAACAAATGTGCTTCATCGATTTCACATTTTTTTTAGTATGCTTAATTTGTTATCGATGATGGTTTCTAAAAACAAAGCTAATTGAAGTTTAAAATTCTCGGAAAAATTATTCTAGTTTCTTTGAGTTTTTATCAAAGAATCCCATTCTTATTTTTCCTGTTATTTTTGTTTTTATATATGTTTGACAACACGTAGAAGAGTATTTTCTTCTTTCAATAAATCCCTTCACTGAACTGCAAATTGCCTTTGAAATATTTTCCCGAGTTCAATAAATGGAATTTGACTAATATCTCGAAATGGAATGGAACGTTTTTATTTTAGCATACACAGAAGTATTTCCCTTGACACAAACATATACTTCCTTTTTTTATTTAACATCAAAGTCAGTTATTAAAGCTCCCAAGGTGATACAAATTACTATAAAGCCCTGTAAAACTTGCACTCAAATATAAAAAAAAGCGAACCGAGATTCCATTCTGTAAATGGAAGCAGAAAAAGCTAATTAAATTTTGCTCTTTATGCTGAAGTTAATACTCTAGCATTGATGCTTAATTTACAAACATTAAGAAGCACCAGAGCGTTGAAAAATCTTTTAAATGGTCGTTGTGTTTGCTGTAATTCATACATGGATACAAATTTGGCCTTTTATCCCTTTTTTGGCGACAGCTAATATTTCTTTCGATATCAAATATTTTTATGGTTTTTTTTATATTTTGAATAATTGTAATACAAAAATGCATAATTACTTTTTCTTTCAAGGCACATTGATCTTCTTGTATCACCTTCGGTAAGCAATTATTGTATCATTAGATTCATCAGACCATCATTAAATTTGTAAAAAATGAGTTTTATAATTTAATATGAGATAAATTCATAATTTTTCTGCTCTTATTCAATACAGTCATTACAATAAATCCATTTTTCTATTAAGTAGTCAGTATATAGCTAAAAATACTCAAGTATTGCTAAGCCATCTGTAAATGCATACAAAAATGCATACTTAATTTTTCTTGTATAGTACATTGATCTACTTGTGTCACATTCGGTAAGCAATTATTGTTATCATTAGATTCGTCAAACCATCATCACATCTGTAAAAAAATGAGTTTGATACATTAATGTCAGATAAGTTCAATTTTTTTTTCCGTCTTTATTAAATTGCAGTCATTGCAACAAATCAATTTTCCTATTAAGTAAATAGTGTGCAGCTAATAATACCAAGTGTTACTAAGCCATCTATATTTCTAATTATGCTAATAATTAAGGTAAATGTGTATGTGTAGATTTAGATTAAAAACGTTTACATATTTGACTATTTTTACGTAAAAATAGTCATATTTGACTATTTTTACGTTACTTTTGACTATTATACGACTATTTTTACGTGAAAGCTAATAGTCCAATTCAAATCTTCCAATCAAATAATTATAGTTTTTTTAAAACCGATAAGTCGCAAGTGAGTAAAATATACAGTTGATCAATATCAAGTCAGACCGAAGTTAATATTCTAACTGAAGCCTTTTTTATAATATGATATGCTGTAGAATTATAACTATCATATTGAACATCAATATATCCTGAATTTGAAGACAACATTTCATAGAATGAAGATATTTTAGGATAAGACCATTATCATATTTGCTCATTTCATACACACCGTGATTAGAAACATCGTTTGCTTTATCAGAAATTTAGTTCTGATATATAATAAATCGAAGGACGTGGATAATTGCAACTGAAAGGCATCTAGAAGATAATCTGAATAAAATTTAGCAAATTATATTGAACCGCAATCCTTGAATTCATTAAGATTGTGATTAATTTTTTTCCGAAACAAAGCGGAGGATATTTGAAGGAAATTAACTGAATAATTGATGTAACTGGTAGGTAAGTGTATGAAGATGGAATTTTCCAACGATTGATCAATTGGTAGCTATATTTGAATTCATTTCGATATATAATATGAAAACTTTTGAAATATTATTATTATCTGTTATTATTGAAATATTATTATTATCTGTTATTACTGAAATAATATTATTGTGTGCTATCCATTATTATGATCTGTTATTATTGAAATAGTATTATTATGTGTTAATCCATATTATTATCTTTTATTATTGAAATAGTATTATTATATGTTAATGCATATTATTATCTGTTATTATTGAAATAGTATTATTATCTGCATTCATTTCGTTATGCTTTGGTTTATCACTATCATACTCTGAATTTACTCTTCAGTAGGAGAATGTAATGACAAGTTTGTTCTTCAAATTGCATAATCATATTAATAATAGCAACGAATGTGTGTGCTCGCGCGCGCATGTGTACGCGTGCGCGTTCATAAGAATGAAATTGAACACCTATATGCCACTTCAGTTCTAAGAAGATCATTTGGAAATAAGAAATATTTCAATATTCTCCATGAAAAGGATAAATTTTAGAACAGCGTGTCGATCCAAAGCATATTTTCTTAAAATTTAGATTGTATCAATAAATTTTAAAATTTTTCAGCCGTTTATCTAAGCAATATATATCGACATAGCGGAAATCTAATCAATTTATTATTTTGAATACAAACAATGAAATTTTAAAATGATTTCAATTATAATTCTAAAAATTTAAAGCTGGTATAAATTAATGTATATAATTTTAATCTTTTGATAATTATTCACTAGCTCAATGGGTTAACACATCAAAATTTCATAAAAACAAAGTTACTAGTTTCCTTCTAATTGCTTTTTTATTCTCTTTCTTGTAACAATATAACATCGAATTTTAATATTTCTCAATAAATTGCTTAAAATATTCTTTTAAATATGAATCAAAAGCTGAAATTATGAATATAATGGTATTAAAAGTGTTTTTTCAAATTTCTAAAAACCTCATTTAAATTATGGAACTAAGAGTTATGTTGATGAAGATGGAATCTTTTTCTTTAAATGAAAAAAAAAAGTCTTTTTATAAAGCGTATTTCACATTCTCAAATTTCATAATTATTTCATCCTTCACAAGTTATTTTATTTCTCCCAACGGAGGAGAAATTATTGAATCTATTCTAAAAAATTATTCTAAAATCCTATTTACAACATTTATTAAAATTTAAGGTATCATTTAATAAAAAGGGATGATTATACTGAGTGTTTGCAAGTGATCAAATATAAAATGTATGGAAATGTATTTCTTCTATTGAAAAACCAGGTATCCATTTTCTTGTTCTTAATGTCTTCAATTATTAAAACATTTATCTTGATCTGCCCTAAAAAAAGGAAAGTAAATATTTATTTTTTCACCAGAGTTTTGTGAAATCATTCAGTTAAGTTACTGAGTAGTTTTCTTTCTGAAAAAATAGTACACTACTATCCGTTCTTGCTTTAAATCTTTTTAATTAGATACATTTTAAACTGTTTCAAGAGAATGCATTCTTTAAACATAAATGCATACAACATATTCAATTATAACTCTACTACTTTTAAAATATCATCTAAATTTGATATGTGTGAAATAAATTTATTTCTTACAAACCTTGTATTCATAATTTTTAAATATAGCCAAGATGAATTTAAATTTTTATGCGATGGTAAATGTTTTAATGCTTCGTTATATAACTGAATCATTTGATACCAAATAAAAAATTCAAATAAGAGTAAAATTATAAAAATGCAAATAAATGTCATTGGGTATTTATAAAAACTATAAAATGATAATTATTATTTTCTTAGTCCTTTATTTTGCTTGCTGCAGAAAGATGGAGATAATGGTCGAAAATTAAGAAAACTAAGCTGATTCGTAAAAGGAAATAAAGTAAAGTAGAAATCTAAAGACTAAAAACCATCGGCAATTTTCAAATGTATGCTTTATATGTAAAAAAAAAATTACATAGATTAACAACATTCACGCATCTTGAGATTCAAGAATTTTGTTTAAAAAATGTTGGGAAGGAGAGAGTTAGTATTAGAATTAGAATATTTTAAAATTTTAAAAATAATTATGTCTTTACTTCTAAAAAATATAGAGGCAGAAAATAAAATAAAGATTCAAATGGATATAAGAAAGAAAGATACTTGAATGCGAATTCGCCGAAAATGGCAGATAGATATTGTTGATTGTTATTCTCTTTCTTTGTATTGATATTATTTTTAATGTTCCTTAGTCATTAATTAATAATTTATGTATAGAAGAATAAATATTGACTGTCTTTGGAATTAGTAGTGCTTAATTTTAAAATATGTCTTGTGAGGTAGTATAACTTGCTGGTGAATTTCGAATAGTAACTAGATAATTGCTAATGAAATTTGAATACTGACTATAATGGAATTCTTAGAAAGGCCGAAATTTGTATGTTTAATAATGAAAGGTTAAGCTAACAATTATAAATATTGTACCATACACTAAAAAATCAAAAATTAATTCCACTTATTTCGTGGTCTACTCAAATCAAAGCATAGACCAAACATTGCTCAAAGGGTTTAAATAATGGTTTAAAGATAGTTGTTAATAATAGATGTTTAATGGTTTAAATAAAATATAAATTCATTGGAATTTCTGGAACGCTATATGCCATTCTTTATAAGGCCATCATATTAATTTTTATTATGTCCATTTAAATTCTTTTTCCATTACTACTAGACCGTTAGTGTTAGTTTACAACGGTCTAAGTATATGAAATAATCATAGGAACTAAGAAATTAATAGTAAAATTTCTATAAAACATTTCTATAAAACTTTTGAATTACTGGATTATATCTGAAATTATAAAATAATCTAACAAATTTATGTTTATTTGGGGTTATTTATATTTATAATAGTTCAGAATAATTTCAGATTCTAATCTTTAACGAATATAATATACTCCCTTAAGATATTCTGAGTATGGGAATATAAAAATCGGTGAAATCCCTTTTTCACTAATATCGTTGAGTTTTTAAGATTTCGTTCAGTCTATACATGTTGTAACTATTATTAATTATTTCTAGCATATTTCACAAATCATATTTTTATATCGTTAAATATATTAGTTGAATTTAAATAGATTCGCATAATTTAATTTCTTACATTTCTATCTCTTTTTCACTTACAGAATTTTTGACATAATATTTGCTGAAGGCAGAATAAAGATCGAATATTTCTTACACATTTAATAACATTTATTTACGCTATTTTGCCATTTCTATATGCCTGACAAGCTTCATGTGACTCCATATTAATGATGAATGCTTTAAACAAATTTATTTATATAAGTCGTATTTCTAATGAGACAACTGAAGTCGTATAATTTACGACCAGTTGTCTCATTAGAAATATTAGATTAAAAATACATTCAGCAATTGCATTAGAAGCAAACTGTTTCTACTGGAGAACTGAACCTTTTAAAAGCTAAATTACTTTTCTGATTTTGTTTGTAAATAAATATTATTTGACAGAACATCATTTGGAAATTCTCAGATCATTTGAAATGAAAACTTAGATAATTCAATTCTTAAAAGCAGCTCAGTTATTAGACATGTTTTAAATTGGATCTGAATTTTAAAATAAAAATTTATAATTTCAGTGCTAATTAAACATACCCAAAATAAGTGAAAATTAGATAAAGTTTAATTTCGTAAGCACAAATACAAGAACAGCTTTTCCTTTATATTCTATTTCTTTATATTCCAAATAATATATATATATTTCCTTTTTATTCCAAATTAATCATATAAAGTAGTGTCTTTATTCTCATTTCTTTTTCTGAAAAGGAATTTATTGAGCTAAAAAGATAAATTTCTGTCACTAACACAATTTTATCTGGCTCAATGAAATGCCTTCTAATCAAATTGAACTGAATGGGAAATCGGTTATTAGTTTCTGTACCTATTTCAAATCTATTTGTCACCAGAAGCACGGTTGTCAAGCCCAATGATAGGAAAGATGATGGATTAGTTAACAAATCATTAATTAAATAAAATCGTAGGAAGGAAAATTGCAATTAAGGGTTTAAATATAATTTACAGAACGCAAACAATACATCTATTTTCAAATTAATTAATAAATGTCATTTTAAAAGAAGGAAACGCGAGATTAATATCAAGACGGCATACAAATGTAATGAGTGGGCGACTTAAAATTATGAATTTGATTAAAAAATAAAATAACTGATAAAAATTTCATAAAAAAGCTTTCAATAAGTTAATTTTATTTCTACAAATTCTGAAGCAGTGGTATTATTGTTATTTTATTCTGTAAAAATCGCATCAAAAAAAATTTCAACTTGCCGAAATCGTTAAAATTTCTTTAACACTAATAATGATTTTTTTATGTGCTACTTTAAAATATTTTAAATATTTATTTTGACATAAGATTTTTCAAATGTTGTGATATTTCTAATAGTTTCTTTGTGTCGAAAATATAGTTCAAAATTATCTAATCCCTTTCCACATTTATAAATGAGTTTAAAACTTAGTTTTCAAATTCTGTGGTTCTATGCACACTTTATAGATTTAATTAGCATTTTTTTAAAAAAAATATTGCTTGATGTTGTTGCTATCACTAAAAATAGTTATGTTAAATTATTGATATTTCGCCTATTACTTCACCATTAATATTAAATTAAAAATGATATTATTATAATAAATTAAATAAATAGCCTTTAATATTCTAAATCTAAATAATGCTTTCACTCATTATTTTTCTTTTAATGTCTCAGCTAGCTTTGTTATTTCACCTAACATGTTTCGCCCATTAAACAAAGATATTCAAAAATGATCGATAGATTGCGCTTTTCTCTATTTATGCAAATCAGGATAACTATAAAGTACAAGGCTGTAAGTGAATCCATCTTTCAATGCCAATAATATGCTATTGTTACCGGATTGATCATTAATTAAACTTTTCTATAAGAACGATGAATCCAAGATTAAAACATTGCGAAAGTTCCACATTGTAAAAAGGAATCGAGACGAATGGAAACACTATTGAATGGAATTAGGTAAGCGATTTGAAGAAATAGGGAATTTGGAGGATTGTCCATGAAGTGGCTGACCATCCGTCAGTGAGAATCGCGTCCCTGTTGTCTTAGAAATTTGGCAGAAGTGACATCAACGAGGAACAGAAGTGCTCTTGAAGTTGAAAGAATAACGGAAATTTAGGACATTTCACTCTGACACATTCTACACAGAATCTTGAAACTGCAAGATATTCGTGCAAGACACGGGCCATTCACTAATTACTGTTGCCAGCAGATTCCAATAAAAGCGAAGATTTTTCAACGTGATAGATTGTGATGCATAATGGTTATTGAACTTTACGTGGGTAGATAGAGTATACTTTTCATTGCATTGTGACATTTATAAAAAAAATAGTCGTATCTTGACGACATCAAGACTTTGTGAGAATATGGCCAAACCACTACATTCTCAGCATGTAACTGTTCTACCCCCCCCCCCCCCCCCCCCCCCCCCCCCCCTTTTCCCCCCTTCCTTTTTTTTTAAAAGTACCCGGTTGAAAAATCTTTTACATCAATGCAAAATGGTGTATTATGCTTTTGCGAGACAACGTTGTGGCTGCTTTGCAGCAAAGAGGTGTATTACCTGCTATCATCTTCAAGAAAGATGGTGTGCCGTCGGATATTGTTAGTTCCATCACGACGTCCATCCTAGACATATTCAATAAGGACAGACTGGTTGAATATGTATAATTATGTGGCCCTCATGATCATCAGACCTAACTCCAGCTGAATTTGGGTTATAGAGATAGCTAAAGTCTCGTGTCTACCAGCCACCTTCGTGGAAAGATACTATTCAACGTGTCTTCGGTGCCATCGATGCTGTAATCAACTGTAATAGACGTAGTTACGCCACTCATTTGTTTAATACCTTGTAGTTGCGGTCATGTTGAACATATTTTTCTTTAAAATAAATTGTTCATGTTAATTTACTAAGTTATATTTTCCTGATTTACTTAAATCATCTCAGTTTGGTGTCTGTGAGCACCATTTATCGTTCATTTTTTTGTCATTTTTAATGGAAAAAAAATTCAAAGACTCTAAGAACATATTTCCGCAAACCGCATTTTTTTTAACATCACTTTTTGATTTTGATTTTCTTAAATTTGAGCAGTTTCATGGCCAACCATGTATTTAATCGCATGATTTCCTTTTATTGTTGAAAGTTAATGGTAAAGTATTATGCTTAATATCTGAGTAGTTTAGGAGACAAATTTTAAAAAAAATGAAGTTTAATAACAAGAAAGTTAGATTATAAATGAAATGGGCAATTTCATTTATAATAGCACTATATTATAGAACTGGCCTGCAATAAAGACTTATGTGCAAAATAAACAAACACGTGCAAAGTAAATTAAATAAAATGGCTCTGACAATTCGATAGATTCATAAACATGGTAAATATCCGAACTATTGAATTGGAATTAAACGTAAGCAATATCCCAGAGAATAAGCTGATCATCAAAGACGAATATTGTATATATATATATATATATATATATATATATATATATATATAT
>JAPMOR010024342.1:110860-124041 GCA_026543865.1 Argiope aurantia | reverse complement strand
TAATGGATTCTTATTAATTATAGCTGTGGTTAGTATGAATCATAACCAACCAATGGAATGAATCGATTAATCACTTTCAACGATTATTATTCATAATGGATTATTAATCATCTTAACATTGTAATATTTATATATAAATTAAAAAATTCCTTAAAATGTTGTCAGAAGCTACATACACGAATTTCTAAATGCATGGATTTATAAAAACCTTTTATGTATTCTCCTTGTATTTTTAATCATATTTAAATATATTCTTAGCATTTTAGTCCTATCCGGCTCTTAGAACCAAGTTTATTACATTATATTCTTCTAGGCGGTTGAGGTGGCAGTTAAAATCGTCTAAATTCAGGATATAAGGATTACTTAAATCAAACAATTTTACTATCGAATCTGTGGAACTTTACTTGTATGAAGAATATTTTATTAATTATGATTTAAAGAATCGACAAACTGTATAAAAATTTGGGCATTGTATTTCGTTTATATATTGAGGCAAACAACTTGAAATTTTATTCGTTATGTAGAAAATTTTTCCTATCAGAAACATCTATATTTAAAAATTTAGGCAGTAGCTACTGAATTGAGAATCGAGAGATATATTATTGTGCATAGGTGAATTATTAATTTAGAAAATTTAACTATCAATATAAATGAAATCAAAACGTCGTCGTCGCCGTATTATTTTTTTTGTACTCTATTATAAACAAAATTACTTAATGATGATGACGGATAACTGCTAGTGGCATGCATTTTTCATCCACAAAAATTATAATCTCTTCATAAAATTAAAAATAGATTTAAGAACCCCCTTCATTGACTGAAAAAGTTTTTTTTTTTTTTTTTTTTTTTTTTTGCTGGTTTCAAAAGTTTTCCGATTCCCTTGCGTTTTAAAAAAGAACTTGATTTAAAGCTTACACGTACGATTTCCTCTAGAGAGAAAATCCACTAAGGGTATAACAACTGGTTAAAAAAATTATATTTCATGCTACTAACTCTGTTAAGTTGTCTGGTCTAAATCAATTATTAAGAGTAAAATGAATCAAGTAAATTTTTTAATTAAATTTTTTGACGCAAAAAAATCGATTTCTTAAAATATTTTTCGCAAATGTTAAAAGCGTATTAAGTTGGTTTTCATAGAGATTTCGAGGCACTTTAAGAAAATTATTTTTGATCAATAATAAATAATATTTTTTCAGTGCACACATAATTCGAGCTCGGTTGACTCATGTACAAGGATCAAATAATAATAAATAAAAGTAAAAAGAGAATATTTAGTCTTTCCTTTTAGAAATTAAATTGCTGAATAACTTTTCTTTTAATTCCTCACAAGTACTATAAAAAATCTATATAAATAAAAATAGAACGAAAAAATATTCTACATGCTACATAAATTCAAATTCTAATATTAATTCGTATTTGTTATGCAACAAAAACTAAGAATCATCAAACGTAGCATATTGCTGCAGTCCATCTGGAAGATTTACTTTTACTGTACTGATAAAGAAAGTCGTTTTCCGTATATCTGATGTATTTAAATCACCACTATTGGATAGAGTTCTTCAAACATTGATCACAAATATTACAGAAAATAAGGAAACATTTTAGCAAAATTTCCGTGATTGTTATTTAAGTAATTTGTTTTTCATTCACTTTCGAACTAAAAAAACTACTGAATCATAATTTGAGTCCCCTCATTTCTAAGATTATTAGAATTTAAATTACTCAAAATATTAAATCGCCTGTATTTTTTTATAAAATTAAAGAAAATTGCCTATTCCTTTAAACACCTTTTATGGCAGCTCTTGTTTTTAAAAGGATGATACAAAAAAATAGATGACTCCACTTAATTGATAAATATTAAGTAAATATAAGCTCGTGTATACCCTGAGAGTTCTTTGAAAACCTCCCTGTCACCAAACCCATATGGAAGAGCATTTTATATGAACAAAGCAGACGCCATGGGTATTTAATGAATCGCACTTAAAGAAAGGGTGAAGGAATTTCCATGTGTCTCGGGCGAATAAGAGTTTCGAACATTTGTATATAGATGCAGCTACATAACGAACGTGCATTTTGACATCATTCACAGTCTGTTTTACAGTGTAGAGCGTATTGCCTTCTTAGGACAGCTTTCGGATAGTGTTATAATATTTTATTTAAAAAATCATTTTACATATCATTTATTCGTCATTAGTGTATTTTTATACTCATCATCGACGAATATATCAGTCAGTTAAACACAAAAGTTTATGTTCAGCAATTTTGCACTATATTGTGTTCCCACTTATATCCATTACGTTCTATATAACTTCTAAACTGTGACAGTTTAAGCCAAAAAGTTGGTGTCTCGATATAGTAAAAAGGCTATGCGCTACTCGAGGAAACAACTTACAAAGCCATCTAAAGCTCACTTTTCGAATTAGTAGTCCTTTTTCATAAACGGTAATTGATGAAAGAAAAATGCAATTAAAAAGTTGTAGAGCATTCTCTATTTAGTACGAAAAGATAAAAGTAAGTAAGAAAAGAAAAGCATATATTAATACTCAGAGCAGTGTAAAAATGAATATATATATATATATATATATATATATATATATATATATATTTCGAAAATTGTCATGTCATAAAGAGTTGAAAAGAGAGAAACTGAAATACTCAACCTGACTTCAGTATCCTTTCTTTATATTGCTCAATATGCTCTTCCTTACCCACTATCTACATTACACTGTGTACTGGATTTGTAGCAGCATATTGTACAACATGGCAAGTGTTATGGAGGTAATGAACCGAATTACAGAAGCATCAGTAATGAGTTTTCGAAGATTCTATAATGTTGGTGGAGGAGGTGGCGCATATACTTGCTCTTTTTTGTGTCTCAAAATCAGTCAAGTCCAATGGGGACCCCGTCAGATAAGTGTCAATCTACGGAAACGCATATTCGATGATTCGATTCTGGAATGTCTCCATTAGGTTGAGCTTGACGTATGAAATCTTATACTGGGTCGGGGTTGTCATGTTGTAAACATGACAATTAGAACCAGGAATTGGTGTAACAGTAAAGTTTCTACAAAATCGGTTTTACATCTTGCAGAATCTTTAAGTACCGCTTTCCCGTTAACGTTCGCTAGTAAAATACTGGCCCAAAGACCCTGTCATTAGAAATTCCGCATCAAACATTCGGAAGCATATCTCTTATTTTTCAGCGACTAGCTATAAACAATTTAGTTTTAGAAAATCCATTTCTCAAAAAATATGAATCATTGGCATTCATATTTAGTCCTTAAGATGTTCTTTTTCTCACTTTGCTCGCGTTTTAGTATTGAAAATCGGAAATTAAAAAATATTTTCCCTTTTTACATACGGTATTGAGAATTTATTGAGTATCTTTTCATGCTAAATTGAATGTGTTCTACATCCTTCTAATTTACTTTTTTCTCGTATCTTTCATCGTTTATGAGATAGGATCTCTAATTTAAAATTTCGTCGATAGATTGTGTTTTAACTTATCCCATCGAGTAGCGGATAACCTTCTTATCAAACTTAGATTCCTATTTTAAAGTCTAAGCTGTCACCGTCTAGAAATTAAGAGAGGCGCAATGTTTATAAGTGGGAACTCTATAAAAAGGCTAGAGATCATGCGGCCTCTAGGATAATTTTCTAATTGTTTTCTTTTCTGAAGTTCAAACGGTTCAAATTTAAATATATACTTATTATTAAAATTCTTATTATAAAATGAAAATTGTTCTCTCTCATAGTACCCGATAAGGAAACATGTATATTAATTTACACAGAGCCATATAAAAATGCCAGTCTATTTTAACCCGGCAGGACGCGCGCTGTGAAACGCAACACGAGGACGCGCATGGGGTGTCAGCACACCCCAGCCATAATAAATGGCATAAGGCGACGGAAATCAATGGAATTCTATAAATTAATGAATTTTATAGTAATTATACCCTTTTTCTTTAAAAAAGAATAACTGAAAAAAAATGTTCATGTAAAAAAATAATAAATACACTCACCTTGTTTTTTTTCTTGTTGAAGGGACTTTTAATGATATCGAATCTAAATTTTTTTTCTTTTTTCTTATAATTTTCACTATAATCAAAATTTACGCATTATTGTGAATAAAAAGAATGATATTTATTAAATTTTCAAACTTATTAGGATGTTAATGGATCAGAAACCTTAGATTGTTTGCAGTTTTTACATACCGCTTCAATTACTGAATGTTCTCTACATATATTTTTTTCACACTTCAAACACGTAGTTTTTGATTTCTTGTCCTTTTCTCTTGGACACAAGTAGCATCTACGGTAGCTTAATTTTTGCTTCTTTGCTTGTGGTTCATCCAGAAACTCTTGTTGTTTTTGCCTTGATTTCATATGAGGTTCTAAAAGTGGAAACGCTAAATTCTTCAAGAAATGTCTCCTGTTTCTAAATGTTTCAGGTGGGGTTTTGGTCGATAACAGCAAGATCCTTTAATTTATTCCCGTAATGTTTAGAAGTGAAAAGAATATCACCATAGGCCACCTTTTAGATATTCTAGCAACAGATTAAGATCCTCCCATTTCATCGACAACATCTACTGCTCCTATCATCATGTTATAGAATGTTATTACCTCCGGTTTTTTAAATCTCCTGTACTTTCGTCAATGTGATTATCATTATGCATGGTTGACATGGCATATACTGTCGAAAGGAGCATCTGCCTCGAAATGACTCTAGTTTTTCATCTAATGTTACGTATTCACCTACATGATATGACTTCTGACAGTTCCTGATAAAATGTTCAAACAAGTTTCTTACTGGAGCTAATTTATCAACCCTTCGTCTGTCATTCCGAGTTTTGATATCATCAAATCGCAAGACACGAAGTATAAAAAGAAATCGCTTATAGTTCATAGTTTTACGGAAAATATCTAATCCTGTGCCATCTGTCGCCCATAAGTCTCTAACATTCACATGAGAAGATTTGTGCAATCCAACTATATATAATAGTCCTACAAAAGCGCAAAATTCTTCTTTTATTAAAGGTTTTGCATTACTTTCTCTTGTGAAATTGCCAGAAATACTTTCTACATAAGTATTGGTGCCTTTCACAATCATTTCTATTATTGAATCATCAAATATTAGTCTCCAAGCATCGATTGGCGAAGTAACATGTTTAGAAAATTGCGTATTGCCAGGCAGTTGTTTGATTATATTTTGTACAGGTATGCGTTTCTGATTTCTGAAAGGTTCTTTCTGCCACTTTGTAGTTTTATCTTTTCCGACAAAAAAGCTAGTTTGTTCAAAAACTTCATCGTCTGAAGATTTGCATTCTTCCTCTGATTCAGACTGGTGTTCGCTGAAAAAGTCTTCATTATCTGAATCCTCTGTTTCTTCTTCAATGGTTTCTTCATCTAAGGAAACCTCTTCTAATAACTTCCGAAGTCTTTCCATTTCTTCATCATAAGTCAAAAGAGGAAAAAACCGTACTGAACGACTGCAGGAAGCCATGCTATCGCACTGAAAAATTCTAACACGACCGCGCGCACGGGGTGTCAGCACACCCCAGTTCAATCTAACAGTCTAAAAATAGTTCCCAATTTTCTGTTTACTTAAACTATCTGTGGAATGTGACCTTGGAAATAGGTACTGATAGACCCAACCACTTCGGTTCATGGGGAGGGAAGGTAGAAAAATATTTTCAGGCGTGGGGTGTCAAAACACCCCGCGCGCGTCCTGCCGGGTTAAAGTCTTCCGGAAAAATGGAATCTGGCTTTCTTAAACTTGATTTCAAAATGGTATTATGATAGAGCAATGTCAACCAAATATATATATATATATATATATATATATATATATATACATAATTGAATCTGTGTTATGGATGTCTTTCTCTAGACCATTAGAGACCAAATTTGACAGAGAACTTCAAATGAAGATCAGAATTTCGCATACACTCACATTTCATATATTTAGGTTATTGTGTTTTCGATTTATTACATTTACATACTTAAAAAAGTAAAGTTCAGCGGGCATCAAATTCTTGACACATTTGGTTTAAGCTTTGATAGCCATCAACATAATCCCGGGTAGATTTCGACACGTGATGCTAAGTTGTAATTTTTAAACGATTAATATATTCAAAAGAATAAAAACCATGCTGCTTCTGGTAATTTTTAAATTCATCATTTATACACAATGGTGCCATTAAATATTTCCCCTTCTTTGTTTTTATTTAATTATTTTTTAAAGATTTTATTGATTAATCGACGTCCTTTTAAAGAGTTTCAATGTTAGAAATGAAATAAAGAGGATAGTTTTATTTCAGTTTTTATGAAAACTTCCAGCATAAATTGCTGATGTTGAAACAGTCAAAATCATTGCTTCAAAATCATTTTTAACCTCTCACTTTTAAATAAACATTGCTATCGAGAAAAGTTCAGTACAAAAATTGTTCATCTTAATTAAGCGTTAATTCGGCTAATATGATTTATTTTTCTATTTTCAATATTAGGGATGTTATAAGAAAATAAAAAGTTCAGTTCTACCTCCACCATTTCTTCTTCCTTTACGCTAGATTGCCTATTTACGAAGGCCCAGTACGAGGCTTTTACATTAGTTACAGCATACTCCAAAATGATCAAAATCCAAATAAAATTGTACTGAATGCTATCAAAAATCATATATATCTATTATAAATCAGATATGCATAGCATAAATTATATCAGATACCTCTAAACTACATGCTCCATCGATTATGTGTATGAAGTAATTGCCTCGCCACTCATCATCCGGGTATGCTTCTAAAAAAGCTATTTTTTCTTCTTCTCTTCGGAACGCTCTCGCGCACACTGCCTCGGTGAAGCTTTTAAAGTAAAAATCAAATGTTTAATTTCTGTAGTAAAAATGTAAATAAAATTATTTTTCTAAAACTTCCTAATAATTGGAGTCAACAATAAATACGAGCAACCCTAATCACGACAAAATCATTCTAATTAGCTTGTTAAGAAATAACATGGGCAAAACGTTATATATATACATAAAACTTTGGAACGATGGGTATTTTTCTATTCTAATACCATGATCAGTGATGATGTGCAGAAATTTTCCCATGTCGATTTCTTGAAGGCCATTGAAAATGATAGCTTTTCTTATAAGGAATCGGTTTGAAACTCAGAATCAGAAGTTCATTTAGGGTTCTTGCCTTTTCTTCACATAGGCAAGCCTCCTTATAATTTTACAAATATTTGACTTTGATATGTCATCTATAGCTTAATCCCAATCTCTCATATTCTATACTGTTATTTAATATGTGCTTAATGGCATTTAATCATTTTTAAATAACCATACAGAAATATCAAAAAAAATGATGTACATGTGTTAGTACATAAATGCTTTCTATTAGAGCAATGGAATTTTTTAATGTAATATTCAAACTTTATTTTTATCCTTCCCCATGAAATTAAATTATATAATTAATCCTAAACGAGACTAAATTATACCATACCAGAATATAAATGATTAGAGAAAAATTAAAAACAAAAATGTGAAATCTTGAGAATTCGTAACTCGTATTTTCTTAATCAGAAACAAGACAAACAACGGAATTAAAACTTTAATATTTAATTTCTAAATGTTTAACCTTGTGATTCAGCTTGTATAATGAAGCATTTAAATTTTATAAACATTCCAGTAAAAACTCTAGATTGAATTAAATTTTCTAAATGAATGCTTGGGAAATTCTGGAAATTTGCACTCATAAGACAAAAATTCTTTCATAATTCTCCTTTTCTGCAAAAATATATTTCGAATTGTGAAAGAACTTATTAACTTAAATTAGAGAATAAATTAGTTGAACATAAAACAATATAGTATGTCTTCTTTGTTTATAGCTGAATTCTTTATTTGAAATTTCCTTGTTTTGTTAGGTTTCAAACTTAAGATTAATTAATTTAAACTTTGATCAAAAACATAGTAAATAGTTAAGACTATTTAAGGCTTTTTAAAATAATAGTTAAGGCTTTTTAATGTTGTTGGTTCATATTAAGTGATTGAAAGATTCAAAGTTAAAAAATTATGACACATTTTTAAACGGCAGCGGTTATATACGTTATAATATACGTTACTAATATTCAGTTTGTAGATGGTATATTAAGCCACACATTTTATATTTTCAAGGTTAATACAAAAAACAGTAACCCTAAAATAAAAGCTGCCTTCATATTATGCCCTCAATGAAGTTAGTGTTATTTGCAGCGTGATTCGAAACTAATGACTCAATCTTACTGAACGTCAGTTCGATTCGAAAGTATCAGAATTGCACAGTATTGCAATACCGAAAATACAGAGTGGTTGTAATTACAGTTCCACTTTGAAATGGTCATAAAAAGAAACACTACTAGACAAAATGTTATCGAACTTGGTATTAGGTTAAAGGAGGTCATAGAAATTTCTTTTCCAGCACAAAAAAAAAAAAAAAATAAATAAATAAAGTTCAAAAATTCGTCACCAGGTGGGGAAATGACACTTCATTCAATATTGTTAAACAAAATAAGACGTGTAGACATCGGTTTAAAATGTGTTTAATCGTTTCTGAAACGAAACTGTTTGTGGCGTTATGTAAAACCGCAATGTCTTCTAATTGGCTTAAGGCAGGAAGAAAGAAATGATTTATGCAGATGCGCTTTAAACGACATATGTTTTTTTCAGATAAAAGTGAGCTTTTTTATCAAAGTTCTCGTTGTTACGAATCGTTAATATCTCCAACGATGCAATACGGGGCTTTTGTGGTTAAATGTTGCTAAGAATGTGATAGCATTGATTGGCGTTCTTTGCAAAGGTATCATTCAGAAAGAAGAACACTCGAGAAATATGCTAAGAGCTCTTGATGAGAATGCAGTAATGAAATTTCCATGACCATGTTTCAACTATTACCATGTTTGATAAATATTTATCCAGTGGTTTTCCTTTTATGACCATTTCAAAGTGGAACTTCAATTACATTCTTATGAATTGCATGTAGGAATTAATCTGTAAACATACTTATAGAAATCATCTACTGTAATGTTTGGTCTGCTAAAGACTTTTAAAACCAACTTATAAATTCTTACATCATAGCAAATAATTAACTTTTCTGCACCAAATCCTATTTGAAATGTTTCGAAGAGGACAATTTAGTCGCTGAATAGGTCCCAGAATGCTGAGATCCTGGCTTTTACCAGTGACACCAAGCTATCTTAAACGTTACATAAGAACATTATTGGACTGGACATGGTAATTCTATTCATTGGCTTGTTAAATCATTAGATTTAACACACCATGATTTCTTGTGGGATCATATGAAATCTTCAATTTATGAAACCCTGGTTGACTTACTATAACTGCCAGAAAGAATTTAGATATATCAGGAATCTTCCAGAAATTTAAAAATTGCATGAAACATCAATACCATATTGGTACAAGAGCTTGAAATGAAACTTTAAATATTTCTGCAGCTTTTCCATTTTTCAGTAATTTAAATTTCAGTGTTAAAATATCTTGTAATATCCACGGCTAGTGTCTTGCTTCTATTTACTTCTACTTGTTTTACTTAGTGAAAAGTACATTTTCCCCCTCAATAACATCAGTTTTAGAATTGTCTTTCAAATACCTCCTGTGCTTCTACTGATACTGGTACTAAACCGTGGATATTATTGTCATATAGAACATTTTCCCTCCTAAAAGACAATAATAAGGTACAATAAAACGTTGTATTTCTCAGAAAAAATGTAACCATGAATGTAAACGTGAGCATAGTAAAAATAAGAAATAACATGAAATTATTTGAGAAATATATAACGCATGCTCACAAATGCAATTTTTAATAGTACATTCCGAGATATAATTTTGCTATCGTTTATATACTTTATATTTTCTAAACTATTCTCATTTCGAAATATGGATTTATTTTTTTTAAAATCCTCAAAACCTTTTGTATAATTATCAAGAATATAACTTGAGAATTAGTTTTCAAATGTTAAAAACGTTAGCCATTTGTATCTTTGATGAAAATGATGACAAACTGTCAAGGGAAAAAGTATTCATATTTTAAATGTGGATTTCATATCTGTCACATGCGTCCATTTATTAAAGATGTTTCACAGTTGAATTATTGTAAATTACAGGAGTAAATTACAGCTTTCTTTCACTCTCTTTCTCTCTCTATATATATATATATAGTGTAGCAGTTGCATTACACTTCACTTCTCTTTTGGATACTAGATGGCGATACCTGATTAGGCCAATCCATATGTCATCCCATAATGCATTGCGATTGTAATTAGAATGAGATGTGATACTGAACTGAAAAGCCGCGCGCGTGAATGTCTTGTCTTTGTGTTTGTTTAAGTGTGTGAATGTGATTATTAAAGAAATGTTTCTAACAACATTCGTCCTGTTGCTTCCTGCACAGATCATAATAATCTACATACCACCACAATAGTAAAATAGAATAATAAAAAAATAATATGAGACTTTGGAAATTCAATTGTTGAAGACATACAGTGTCATCTGGTAATGTTTAAAATGTTCATAATCTTTCGAGGCAGTCGCCATTGAAGTCATAAATATCAAACCATTTCAATTCTTTTGGATAATTTATCGCTTTGTGACAATAAAAATAAATGCTATAATATATTCGTGTCAAGGTTATTGGAGTTTTCTCTGGAATCAAATCATAATCATAGAGACCAAAGAGGCAGAGATTAAAATAGTATATGGTGGTTGATAAAGCACTTCTAACCTAAATCTACAAAAAGATCCCTATGCCTATGTTATTGTACGATATTTCCCTAGCGTAGCTGGGCATTTGAATATTGGCAGTATCATGAAGATATCACATATAGGGAAACAATCACTTGTTGTTGCCGAATTGTTACAAGGTTTCTTAAAGCGGTACACCATTCCATTTCAAATATCAAGAGAGTTAGTACCGCTTAAATTACTCTAAAACATCAAAGTCACTCTAAACTAACATTATACAAAGCAGATCACTATACTGGAGAGTAATAAACGTTTCCAACTTGTATAAAATATATTGTATCTGATGCAATTATATTGCTTCCATTCTTAATTTAGCTTTCTTATTAAAATATTACCCTTCTTTCTTTATTTTTTAGAACTAAATTTTTTTTAATAAATTGGGTTAACGTTACGCTTATATTAAAATGTAAATCTGACTAAAATTTTTAAAATTCAATCAGGAGATATTGAGAGACTACAATATTCAACTCTTTTTAATTTGTTCTTTTAGGAAAAAAAATTTAAGAATTTTAGAAATTCTACTCTAATCTATTTATTGCTCTTTAGAACGCAATCTTTTAGGATATATATAAAAGGTGGTAAAGAAAAAACTTCCCCTATATATGAAAACCTAGCGGCCTATCCGCTCAACCAATCGAACCAAAATTTCAGACTTGGTTGTTTGTAGGTATGCGTTGGAAATTGTGATGATTCTAAACAACACAGAGATCAAAGTTACGGTTACAGTGAGAGAATTTTGAAATTTTCGAATTGCAACACCCACTTTTTCTTTGCGCAAATTTATCAGAGTATTGAAAAACCACAAATGGCGTTGGAACGAGTAGCATGTGATTGCCGGCGTAAAGCATTTGCAAAGAAGAGCATTATAAAGGTCTAATGACAACACAGAGAGGAAAGAGAAAAAAAGCTTTCATTGGAATGGAAAGTTATAATTACAGGTTTTCAACGTGTTCACATTTGCAGGCGACAACGCATTGCATTCGGGAGTTTGTGGACAACAATGTCGAACGCAACATGAAAGGAGGAATCTGCATAATTTCACGTGTTATGACATCTTGCAATTCTGACATATCTCGTGGATCAGGCGTGTACACCTTAGATTTCAGATAACCCCAGAACCAGAAATCTATAGGAGTGTGGTCGGTGGATCGCTGTGGTCACGAAACTGCAAAGTTACGAGAGATGACTCAATCACAAAAGTGTTGTTGCATTGGGTGACGTGTATAGGAGCCCCATCTTGTATCTATACAATGTCACTAATGGCATTTCGTTGCTGCAATTCAAGAATAACAACATTGATTTATACCGAGCACTTGTGACAGAGCACCATTTCAAACATGTGGTAGTGACCTCTTCGAAGAAGTACGGACCGAGAACAAATGTGCTAGCGATGCCGCGCAATACAGACACTTTGGCTTCGTGGAAAGGCACTGGTGCTACATCGTGAGGGTTTTCGTCAGCCCAGTGAACACAGTTCTTGGTGTTAACGGTTACAGTTAAAGAGAAATGTGCCTTATCCGTCCGTATTATCCGAGGCAACCATCTGTCATCTTCATCATATATGATGAGGAAAAAATTTGCGAAGTCCATACTTAGTTCCACATTTCTAAACTGGAACATCTGGATGCGCTGAAACCGATAAGGAAACATCCGAACAGAGCGCAGAAGTCTGAGAACTGGGGTTTTCGGTTAATCCAAATTGCGAACAACACTTCTTGCAGTATGCGATGGACCTTACATAAGTAATCGTGTTAATAAGTTACATTAAGTAATCGTGCTATGCACTTCCGCAACAACTTCAACTAGAACAGATGGTCGATCACCACAGCATCCAGTTTCTTCAAATTTTCTTACCAAATCACGTACAATACTTACGGAACATGGGCCTCGTCTTATCTTGTGATTTCGCCGATAAATTAGCACTGCTTTGGCAGCATTTTCCCAGCTTTATCAATTCGCCTCGTTGTTTCTTTGTAAGCGTCATCGTGTTGGCACAATCGAACATCTGACTGAAGAAACACTCTTCCCACACTCCTTTGCAAGTGGTGTTTTGCGATTGGTGCTTCTACTGTCTAACCCTGTGTGTGTCAAAGCCCCTCCTCTCTGTGTTGTCCTTAGTCCTTTATAATGCTCTTCTTTGCAAATGCTTTACGCCGGCAATTTTCGTCACACGCTAATCGTTCCAACGCCATTTGTGTTTTTTCAATAAGCTGATCAATTTGCTCAAGGAAAAAGTGGATGTTACCAATCGAAAATTTCGAATCAACAGAATCTCCAGCGCATACCTTCAAACAACCATATCTGAAATTTTGGTTCGATTGGTTGAGTTCGATTTGCCGCTAGGGTTTCATATATAGAGGATTTTTTTTGATCACCCTATATATATATAT
>JAPMOR010024342.1:84880-101145 GCA_026543865.1 Argiope aurantia | reverse complement strand
TAAGTAAATAAATCCCAAATATTGATAGAATGAAATTTTCTCAGAATGAGTATATAAATACTAGATATTGAATAAAGTCAAATTTCAGTTAAGAGCGGGAAAATGTTTTGATTCATGCCTAATAATACTTATTATTATATGAATTCGATGAAATTTGTATTAAAAACTATCCAATGTTTAAATTACATTCTATTAAAGCTTCCCCATAATCCCTAATATCAGTAGCAGTTCATTCACCATCGTTGAGGATTTTGAAAAGTGTATTAAATTTATCTATTATCAGCAAATTTTATAAGGTTTCTGAATTTATAATTATTTTATTTCGGAAGATTAATTATAAGATAACTTTTAGATAGCTCTGCTATGTTAAACAAGTTCAAAATTGTTTTCATGTCCAAATGGATTCCTGTTTTCAATAAAATGTAATCATTTTGGAATTTGCAATATAATAAAAATTGTCGTTGTCCATTTTGATTTAAAATACCTATCTGCATTTAATTGCCATAGACTTTTCATCAAAAGGAAATGTAACTTATGTTGGTCAATATGACTTTGGTATCAGCTGAGCTGTAGTTAGTTATACCCAATAAATGGAGTTGTTAAGTTACTTGTGTGTTTTCAGGCCATATATGCGGTTCGCTTTGAAAAAGACTGGAACCCTACAATAAATAACTCAACAATAGTGAGTAGTTAGTTGGTGCTTCCTTATCTTTTGACTAATTACTAGTTAAGAGTACAATAAATCATCAAACTAGTAACATTTTTTCCTTTTGTGATCATAGAGTATATTATGCTTATTTAAGTCAATAAACAAATATAAAAACAATTTCATTGTGGAACAGCAATTCAGATTTATTCTAAATATTATTCATTACAATATTTATTAAAAGAAAGAATTTGATTTTAAAATTAAAGCAAAAAGAGTCTGGATATCCATATTTCTTGAATAAAGAATCCATTTATGCAAAAAAATGACTTACAGAAGAGATCATCAATTATCAGAGTGTCAGTTTTGGCATAATATACTGGAACTTTCATTAAATAAAATCAACAGCATAAAGCATCAAGAGTATGTTTCTTATAGGAAAAGTTCTGATATTTTTACTTAACGTGAAATAATGATAATTTCTACCAGAATGCCTATTTGAATTAAATTTTCACAGCAATAATCTAAGTTACATTTGAATTTTGCCAAAAATATGGAGAAAATATAATTAGTATTACTGTTTTGTTTATGACGGGAAATTCTTAAATATGTGCTTTAAAATTTTTTGAGGAATTTAGAGAAAAATATAAGAGCAGAATTATTAAAGCCGTATGTCACAGACAGGCATTTCATTCTCGCAGCTGAGGTGTCCGGATATTTGACATCCGTTCAATAATATTATACGTAGTGTCTGGAAATGGGGACTTCTTTGTTTAAAGAAGTGGCATTTCTTGCCTGAAAATGCATTCATTCTCTTATATGCTTGCATTTTTTATCTGAAAGCCTCTTTGCATTTTATTAGAATTACTCACAGGAGTAGAGCAAGTCAGCGTACATTATTTTTTTCCATCCACTGTCCTCTCTTTTTTTAGATCCATTGAGAACCGGCCCAGAAAATGAATGGATGACAAGCCCCAGGCATCTATAAATTGACTATAAAATAAATCTGAATTTGACGTTACAAAATCAAAGAGGAAATATCCATACGTTTATATGGTTCAGTTATTTACTTTTTATTCACCCACCCCGTGACAAGTTGGCATCCTAGAAGAGCTTTAAAGTATTTTTTAGTGAAAAGAATGGCTTTGACAGCATCATTTATAAAAGAGAGCTTGGCTTTCTTTTTTTATATATTGTTTCTTAAGATAGTTGGCCACTTTCAGTATAACGGTGACTCAACGAAATATTGAAATTTATGAAATTTTCCAGCACAATTTTTATTTTCTCTGAAAATTGCTCTTGCTTAAGGAATACATTTTTGGTTAGCAGGTAGTGTTGTGAAAAGTAACGTTTCATATATAAGTATGTAAGCCATCGAAAACTTGTACTTACTTATTTTTCTGGGCCAGAAACAGCTTTAGTTTGTTTCTTTTCAAAAGATAAACTGATGAGGATATTAAATTTTAAATGTTCAGCGATTTGTCTTCTCTGAGTTTCCTTCAGGTCCATGGATGAAACATTGCTTTTTGCTCATATCAAGAGTTTGATAATGTCATTGCATGTAATCTTCTGGTTGATTTATTACCGAAGTTACATTGTCTGCGTTCTCAGACAACAGATAGTTTTATTTTTGTACAAGATTTTGCTTTATTTTGTCACATAATGTTTCTATGAAGCTGTATGAAGACAAAAATTTTGTTTCCAGATGAAATGACACAAAATGTCCCAGTATTCGAAATTATTCTAGTATTCGAAATCCCATCTTTATTAACTTATTTTAAATTTAAATGCATATTTTAAATACATAAAGGAAATTAATATATTTTAATTGTTAATAATTTTTAATTAACGGTAATTTTCACATTTTTAAATCATAAATGCTGTAGTGGATTTTTCATTTACTCTCAGGTGCTCTTGAATTCTGTTATATTGAACATAATACTTTAATATTTTCAAACCATAAGTGTAAAATAATTGACTAGTTTAATTAAATATTTATTCTAAATAATTGGTGTGTCTTGGTATGAATTTGAGAAAGAACAATTAAAATTCTATGGTATTTAAAATAATAAAATTTTGAAACAGACTGAAATGTATAAAATAATTAAAATAAAGTTATTTTTTGTTCAGTAAAAAGATTGTGCTTTTAAGAGTTGTTCGGATTATCAGTATTATTATGTATGCTATTAAAATTAAGATTTCCATATATAGGGTCACAACTATTAATAACTTTTATCTCCAAAAATTTAGTTTTCTTTCATTTTTAAAACTTTCGATTGATCTGAAAGGGTATGCACATCGATTCTGAAGCCATGTTTCTATTTATGAAAATTAATAAAATTAATAATTCGTGGCTACTTAACACTAAATTGCAGAATTATTTACTTAGTGTATACTACTTAACTAATTTACAAACGAAAAAATAAAAAAAAAGGAAATCATAAAAACAAGCTATCATCATTATGCTAAAAACATTTTATTATTTTAACTTTCTACTTATTAGATTTTAATTAACAATTCACTATTATAAATAACCTGAAATTTTCAAATTAATCTTTTATCAGATTCATTCAACAGGTAAACCCATTGATATAGAAAGTTAATTAAAGTATGCAACAATTTGTTAAAAAAAATACATGATTAACAATTGTAAAATATTTCAGTACTTCAGTGCAACGCGAAAGGAAAATTTCATGGAGAAAATTTAAAATAGAGTTTCAAAAAATAGACTATTTTATATTAAATAATATAATTAATTGGCTAGTTTAACTACAAGATGAAATACATTTTCTCTCCCTATTTTTAGAAGAGCTCACAACACATTTAATTTTTTTAAAAAAAGAAAGAAATCTTAACTCATTACAATGACAGCTATGCAATTCCTTCTTCGATTTCCAGAAGAAGCATCACTTATTTCATTGCTTTTCAAAACATGGTTTCGGGAAAATTCATGCAGATCTTTATTGATTAGAGTTTCTATGTACGTATGTGTGAGGCTATTTAATGGTTCATGGCTATTTAACACTTTTCCCATGTTATCTTGGAAGCTTATTAGACTGTATAATTTTGACTTGATTTCATTTGCTGAGAGATATTTTATAGAAAATGTGATAATCTCAGACTAGTTCGTGGCTATTCCTTTTTCATTTCAGTGTAAAACGATAGAAATGGTACGGCGTAATATATGAATTTCTCCTTGCTTAAGATTGTAAAATAAATCAAATATTTTAATTTTTATTTATTTGTTAATTGTTTTGAAATACAATATTAACTATGCTTCGCCGTTAAGGAAATTAAAATCAATTTTAATATTTTGCTAAATTATTTACTCACGAACGTTTCCCTCTTTAAAGTTAAAGGGGAAATATCGTTGTCACGGATATTTTCTCGCCAAATAACGTATAAGATCACAGCTATCTCTTAATGTCGGTAGCCCTGTTAAACGTTGATGAAAGTATTGCGAACTTGGTGTCAGAGATACTACTGTGATGCAAAGTTTAACAGAATTTATTTCTTTTATCTTTGAAATAATTATCATAAGAGCGGAACTTCCGAAATAAGAAACGCTTTTTAAATTAGTAGTCATTTATTTCTTGCCAAAATGTTGGCGATGGAGACGAAATATATTCCATTTGGGTGTTAGATTATATATTTCAATCAGGGCAAATTTTATTGTTTGTCCATGTTCAAACATTGTTATTATTTCTTGTTTCGGGGGGGGGGGAGTGAAAATTCGTCGTTCTTTTAGTTTCATGTTTTATTTTACTTTTGCAATAAATATTTTTTTAATTATATTTATATACCCACTTGCAATAAAATACAAATCTGATTATGAAACACATATATTTTAATCCAATTTTTCAATTTTTAAAAGCAGGTTTCATTTAAAAAAACTTACATGGTTTTTCAGTTCTGTTGAAACAATCACATTTCGACTGAAATAGCAGATAATCAGACTGGTACATGAGTAAAAAATTGCAGAAGGCTTCGAAGAGTTTTTACAGGTAAATACTTATAATAAATCTGAATTTCTTGTGCTCCAGATTCTTTATAAATGCACTAGAATAAGGGAAGCTTCTATCAGGTTTTCAAATATGAATAAAATTCATCTTCAGTTTGATTTCTTTTATTCCACTATCCATCTGGTATTGCTCCCACCAGTTTTTTCCTCTGTGAACTTACAAAGACAAAAGCATCTTTGTAACACACACTTTCTTCCTTTCAATAATTTGAAATTTGGTAATGCTTACTTGAGCTCAGAAATGATAAATGAGCCCCTTCCTGCCTGATTAGTCCCTTTTGACTTGATGAATTTGATTAATGATTTGATATAATTTGATTTGAATAATCAACAGACTTCATTGCTTATTGATCTTGTAAGATCCAAAATGGAAACGTGATCTGAATACAAATAAATAATTTTAATTAATGAATCAGAATGAGAATCGTAATCACTTAATTTACCGGAACTTAACGACAATTTCCAGCTACCTATGGAAAACTTTGATTTAGAAGGTCGAGATAGATTTAGTGTTAATTAATCTGGAAGAAATTTGAATAATTTAAAATATAAAATGTTTCTAAGTTAGTATTTTTTTATTTGTAATTAATTCGAACAATTAATAATTTGTGTTCAAGTCATATATTATGAATAATTTAAAAATGAAGTGTTACTTTTTTCCAGTAATAACTTGAGTTGGAAGAAAAATAACGGTCTGGAGCCCCGAAATAGATGTATAAGTATATTTAAAATCATGTATAGCTACGTTTATCCTGTGATGTGGACGCCTTATAGGTTGCTAAAATTTAAATGAACATTTCGAAATTATTTTATAAATCCCCATCAGTAATTTTGAATATCATTATTTGCTTTCTGTATTATATTGCCTTAAGATGAGATGCGATCCACAAGCATTTTTTAAATGAAAAATGCAAGTATTTAGCTAATTTATAAATAAGTGGATTTTTTATTTTAAATTAATAACACTCGCCATTACAGAATATTTCAACAGATAGTTAAGAGAAAAATGAGAATTATTATCGTAGTAATAATTGGTTATAACAAATTAATCACAAACTCTGAAAATGATACTTATTATTTAGGAATGCGAAAACCTTTTGAGCGTAGTGTTCCAGTCAATAGGTATTTACTATAGTACACTAATATATTTAATGCTATATTTATAATTAAGCTTTTAAGAAACGATTATTATTGAATTAAAATTGAAAATGCAAGTCTATAATTTAATTTTGAAGCAATAGATACAAGCAGAATTAACATTGTTTCTGTGTAGATTACTTTTCATTTTTATAATAATAAAACATTTGTCTTAAAAAAACATCAAATTTTAGGGGGGTTTTTTTCATTTTATATTAAGATACGAAATGGCGATTTTGATATTTTCTTTTACTGATTATGGAAACCACAAACTTCCTAACACAGCCATTTTTATTTGAAGATGCAATATTTTTCTGTGAGGTCTGGATACAGTTTTCCGGGTAGAGATAACAATGAAGCAAACTAATATAAATAATGAAACTGTTTTAAACTTATATGAACTTGGTAAGGAAATATTTCGATTTCACATAAACATATTTAATAAAAGAAAACAACTTAATTTATAATAAAAGACTTCAACAGACACTTTATCAATTTAAATTCTGAGAAGAAACGGTTATGGAATGTTCTGTGGTAAGCCATAATCACGTTGTACCTATTCCATTAAGAACAAAGCTGAAACTTAATTTTAAACAGCAGAGGATTTTTTTCAGTAAATCCTATTTACACAAAATGAACTGTGAACAATGTGAACTGTGATTATGAAGAATGAAATTCTCATAACTACTGAAAGATTAACAAATCAAAATCTAAAATTACACAGTATTTCGAAAGAAAATAAAATCGTCAGAACTGCTAAAAGTATTTCACAATTCAAATAATATTACTGTTTGAAAACTGGAGTTTTTCAAATCTGAATTTAGTGGAATTGAATATTAAAGATTTTTAATAATTATTTCAGATCAAGGTAAGTTTACAATTTAATTACTAGGACAATATTATTGAATACTAATAGGTCATATAAAATATACAAAAAATCACTTTTTTCACTTTTTGCACCTCTAAGGTTTAATGGTTTCATTTGAGTCCACCTAGCCTTTTGTTTTTTCTGTCTTGTACGTCGCTAAGATTTGCCACAATGGCTTCAAATAAAGCCAGTCACTTAGTATGCAAATTTACGGAAAAAAGAATAAATTGTCATTTCCGTTTCCTTATTGCTTGTTTGATTTAATTGAATCAATTTCCACCTAAAATTAAGTTCATGTTCTCTGCCACAGACATTTGTATAATGTCATTTGCCAGATTAATTGAGCTATTTTTCTCGGCTTTACGTACGACATTTCGAGATATAATTTAATAATTTTCATCTTATTCCAGAAGTTATTAAAAATTAAATTTCTTTAAAAGTTGCAAAAATTTATGGCAGAAAAAGAAATATAGAAATTTAATTATTTTTATAATCAATTTATCAATTCAATATTTTATAAATTCAATTTTTAATTTATCAATTCAATAACATAGTAGTTCTATAAAGTAGCGCCATCTAAGAATATAATGGGAAATTTAATTCGTAACTGCATAGTATTTAATATAAAAGTTGAAATTCCAAAAGACAAATTAAGTAAAAAAAAAGACATTTTTCTGTGCACTCATGAATTTATGTTCTCAGAATTTTTTTATTACATTTAGCTCGAGCTTTAGATTATTATTGAATAAATGTTATTTTGCTAGATCATATCCCATTCAGGAAGACGTAAGAAAATCGTAATTCTTGTATTAATATATATCAATTTCGTATGAATGCAATTTGAAAGAAAATCCATATGATAGCTTTGGCAAAATGAAAAATAATAACAATAATAATTTTTCTTCTGAAAGGAAATTTCAGAAAATAAAGCCATCATTCTTTTGTTGTTTTCATTCAGTTGTATACAGTATTCTTTTTTAAAAATAAATTTTAGTATACTTCTTATATTTTATTTTATTTTTGTGGTTATGCATGTTTTTTGAATTTATAAAAGGAGTTATATGAGTTATTGGGTAATTTCGAGATCTGGTAATCAAAGGCATTGAATCAACGTTCGCCTATTGAAAAAGTTCATTTTTAAGTTAAGCAAAACAAATTTTCAAAATAATTCAATAATTAAAATAGGGAAATTGGAACATAAAAGACCGACCTGACTCTTCTTTTGATTTAAGATCAAATAATATTTTGTTTAAATAAAGCATTTAAAATAAGCAAGAAAAATAAAGTAAGCAATCGAGAAAAAATGGACAATTGCCCCGTCCATTTCATCTATATTTAAAACTCACTGTATCTTTTTAATAATATATTTACCTCTTTACTTATTATAAAGTGAATTTTGCATTTTTGAACAAAACTTTGGCTTTACATTCAAAAACAGAATTTTTGACTGCCAACGTGTTTGAAATTCGATTGATTTTTCTTTCTTGAATTTCTTGAATTTTTTTTTTAATTCTATGTAATTTTACAACTATTAATCTCTTCATTTCAAAATTATTTCGATATATTTATGTTCAAAATATATATTTCAATAAAAATTTCCTCTTTTTGAATAAAAATATAAAAATAAAAAGCGCTTAGTGAAAAATCAAAGTGTCAAAGCAAAAAAAGGTCAGTGTTAATGTGTTTAAGAATGTGCGTATTTAAAAATGCCTTTCCCTTTGCTTTCTGAAGTTAAGTTACTCATGCAATTGCCACAATATTCAAAAATTTTGCTAAAAGCACACCTTAAACAATAATCTATTTTATATAAAAAAAATTAAGCTGTGTCTTCAATGCTTGATCTTTAATAAGGAAAGAAATAACCAGAATGAAATATTAGAAAAAACAATCATTTTCTAATTAGTATCGATTTAAATTTCATTTATAGCAACTAAAATATTGTAGCAAAATATATTTAAATATATAATAAAATCTATATTAAAAGATTTCTCAGGTATTAAATTGGTATCTTTGAAAAATATATGTATTTTTTTTAATTTTAAAATAGCGTAAAATCCATTTTTTGCAGGAATATTTGCAGAGTTAACTATTAAAAACCAAATATCTCGCTTAATTTTTAAATAATTAAAATTTCTAAAAATAGATTTAAAACAATTTGCATAACAAATCCAATCATCTTGAAGATAAATCCCTTCCTACCTTCCAAAATATATATAAGCTGAAATTCAGTTCTAGATTAAAAAGTCTGCCCTTTGAAGCGCCACCTCACATACAGAGACACACGCAAACACAGATATACACACACATTTTCCATTAGTATTAAATAGATTGATTTTCTATAAAACAGGAAATTCGGTTAAAGTCAGTGGTGTATACAGCTCTGTGATCCAACAACGCACATAATACTATTTTGACAGAATTCCCTACAAACAGAAAAGGATACCTGTTTCAATTTAAAGAAAACTAAAAAGTACTTCTCGAATTTAAGGGTATAATATTTCAATGATATGTATCTACAATAATGACCGACAGTTTTGACAAATTTTAATTATCCTTATTAGTATCGTCATTCCGATGTCCTAAAAGCAAATTTATCATCGTTTATTGTATTATTTTAGGAAATTGTGTCCATTTGAAACACTCTCATCTTATATTTTCCTATCCGAATTAGTGAATTTTACACGGATCTTCTAGAAACTGAAACTTGTTCTCTCACTATAACTGTTCATATCCAATTATAATAACTGCTTTATTTTTATTGTTAATTTTATCAACAAACCTAAACTGCATGTTATCTGAGGCTATCTGTTTCTCACCATTTGTTGCAATATAAAATCATTATCGTATCACTTTACACAGAATTTCATAAGAATCCAACATATTAGACTCAATTTTTATTAACCCATCATAAATATTCTTATCTAGATTTTTGTTAATAAGGGTCAAGTGCCAAGCAGAGGGTGCGACTACAAAAGCGATAGATATTTGTGAAAAGTCTTCAAATGTCTCTCTCTCTCTCTTCATGCCCATCACAGGACTTAAATAACCAAAAGATTTTAGTGGAAGAGGCATGAAGTAATATAATGCCTATCTGAGAACATGATGGCTTAAAACTTATTTTTGCCTAAACGGATTTTATCTAGTATGTGGTTTTAACAACATATATGTAGTTTTCTGTCAAATTTTAAAGGAATTACATTCACAGAAAATCTCAATACCTGTCTGTATGAGTGTAAGTATGCATGATAATTACAAAACATAAAGAGCTAAACATCTTAAGATTTGTAGTGCTTTATCATCTAAATATATATCGTCACCAAAAATCTTGAGATAAATTTCATGACGGTTTGACTGTATAATTTTCGGAGAATCAGAAATCCATCTGTTTTCATTTAGAAGAGGATCTAAAGCAATCTTCTGAAATAGATAAACTTAAATTTGATTTTTGTTGTTGTTGTTTATTAATGGTGGGTCTAGTATTTTTAGAACTCATTGCACGATTGTAAATCTTGCATTGCTAGCGATTCAAATATGATTTTAATTTGATATGTTTAATAATAAATTCAACATTATGTGTGATGTCCTTACTTATACGTTTTCAAATAAGCAACCATATTCCTTGGTTCTACAGCATAGAATAGATGTACTTTGCAGCAAACAAAGAATAAGAAAGAGAAAATACCAGAATTGTTTTATCTGCATCAGTAATAAAACACGACAGATATTTTCGATCCCTTAAATTTATTTTCAAAAAACTATTTCCTAAATATCAACAATGAATTATTTTTGTGATTATTTAGCATGAATAGTGGACACTCAGCCTAAATCATCTGATAAAAGTCCTTTAAAATATTACGTTCCATATATTCCCAGGAGGAACTAGAAATAACAATTTAATTCAAATAACTTTTGAAAAAGAAATAAACTATCTCAGATGATTTGATTTGTATATTAAATAAATTAATTAAGAAAAAAATATTTAGTTACATAATATTTATGATTCATCTTCACAACCGGTAAAGATAATTAAGAATAAACAAAAGAATAAGATTAAAGTGTGCAATTTCTCATTTAAATAAACTACATAGATCCATTAAATCCTAGGTCATTTTGAACTTGCCATAAATGTAATGTGACCAACTTTCTTTTAATATCTTCTGTTCAAATTGAGAATTCTTATTGGAATAAACATGTAATATAATTTTATCTATATTTTTAATTTAGGTAATTGAAAATAATCACCTTTATCATTACTACAGCAATAAATTTCTTAACTTTTATCAATTGCATACTTTCGAGTCCAAATTCATACTCCACATTTTAAGAAATTCCCCAAATGTGGTTATATTTTTTTTAACTTTTAATATCCTTCCTTTCTTCTTTCCGTTTCTTCTTGTTCTTTTTAATATGTTCCCTTTACCTCACCACTTTCTTTACTCGGAATGTCCAATAAAAATGTTAAATCCACTCTCCTCGAGAAAAAGTAAGCGACAGAGAAGGTATTTCTCCGCAAGAGCTGGCAACAGCTGCGCGGACGGAAATTTTTGTGATTTTGATTTAAGATCTCCATTCGGAACGGCTGTACTAAAGAACTGTCAGTAAGGGAGACGCGTGTGGCGAAAGAAAGAAATATAACTGAGTTGCAGAAACGTTACCAGCCTGGTCACGATCAGTATAAAAGACGTTTGCCCTCCTTCTGAGAAACTTTATGGCGTGATCTGCCGCTTTCAGGGCCCTCATAGTGAACCACTTCATAGATCTGTCCATATCTGGTGTTACTTTTTGAACAGTGAATAGTATACTTGACTATTATAAAATTTAAGAAGTTTATTTTTTGATGGAAACATATCAAGTAAAACTTGACAAAAAGTTACATGCCGTTTTACGATCAATTTATGTCCTAATCTACATACTGAAAATCTCTTCATAAAATCTAAACTATCCTTTAGATAAGGGTTTTAAAAAATGAAAAACTGGGGCACATATTATCATTATTAATGCATCGTTTATGGCATGGAAATGTGGAAAAGCTTTGCTTCACTCTTTAGGACATTTTTTTAAGCCAATGCGAAATAAGTTATATAGTTCTTTTCTGCCATAGATGAGATTATTAATCCTTATCATTCATTAATTGGAATTTTACCTTCATATATATAATTATACGATAAGATTTTTTAAAAATGAATAAGTGTAAAGGATGTTTTTTATATAGATGTGGATTCGTCATATATTTCCATATAACCCTCTAAACAGAATTCGTCGCATTTTAAAATCGTTTTATGTTTTAATTAAAAATTTGTGATAAAAATAATTCTAATAATATATTTTTTTCAGAAAATAACATGGCAGGTTTTTTTACATAATATTCATATTCATTATTTAAATTAGAAAAATACTCAAGTAATAGATAGTAATTATCCTAGAACATCATTTAATTAATAAATAAATTCCCGAAAATCTTAGAAATCCAAACTGAATTTTAAATATTAGATTTTGAAAATTTGATAAATTAATATTAAATAAATTTGCAAAATCATTTAAAAAGCAAATTGTTCAGGCATTTTAAAAAAGGCTTCCTTTACATTTTCATCTCTTTAGTTTAAGTAAAATCATTTGATATCTTTCTCTGGAATTAATTTGCAGTTATTTATTTTAACGATGTAATAATATATTGTATATCAAAAAGATAAATCATAAATTAACTTCCTAATTTAAGAAATATATATATTAAACATTTCAAGGGATTCATTTACACAGGAAGGCATTTGGTTAAAATTGAAAAAATAAAATTTGATATTATGTATATATGATATCATGTATAATGCATATATTATATATTAATATTATGTATTATCATATATTAATTAGTTACTGTAAGAAAAGTATGCATTATATATCAAAATTTTATAGTTCTAACACATTGGAAATTGAATGAAAAACCGATATCAAAATTCCTTATTTACAAACAGAAAATAAAAATTTTAAATTGTCACATACACATACATATATATATACGTACATGCAAACATAGTTATTGAATAAAGCTTTGTTACGTTTATAAAATTGTAAATCCAAAATTATTTGAATCCTGGAATAATTTGTGGCTGGATGGGTGTTGTAATTTTCCAAATTAGAAGGCATCTCTAGAAAATAATTAAAACATTTATTTAAAAATGCCAACAATAAATTTAAATTTAAATATTATAAAATTTATATCCTCCTGAGAAAGAGAAATTCGGGGATTCGATGATTTAATTAGTATTCCCTTGAAGTTCGAAGTAACCCGCAGTCTTGGTTTCACTTCAAGAAGCAGGACTGTAATGGTTAGAAATAAAATGATCAGATTATATAAGCCGAGTGCTTAAAACCTGGATGAGGATGTAACTTCTGATGAGAATAAGCCATCCTGATAAAGAGGTGGAGAAGGTGGAGTGAGAGAAGAGGCAGTCCCTCTTCCATCTTCATAGTATATACCCCTCGCTGGACGGTTGGTTTGTGGATTTGTGTTTTTTGGCACAAAGGCCATTCTTTGCCATACTGACCATTCACATGGTAAAAGTATTCCTCGCTGAAACATTGTCAATAGAAGATTCAGATTCAAAGAGACAGAATAGCTGATGAGAGACAGAATAGGATGGCAAAATGACTGGTGATTCACAAGATTCAAAACTCAGATTTAAAAAACATTACAAATTTATTCTCTTAAAAATTTATTGCGATCTTTTATTCAATAAAGATTAAAAACTCGTGTCTTCTGGAGTATAGTTTCATTAAATGTCACTGTTTAATGTTGAAACTGTATATTTGCTGTTAACTGTTTGTGTGCAAATTCTGTTAAATTTATAATGAGAGATATTTAAAATCTTAATATAACAATTTAGTGCCTGTACTTTCTTAAAATAAAGTATTTCATTATATAGTGAAGTAATTTTTAAACTCCCATAAGAATTTAGCAACTTTGTAAATCAATAGTTCATGTTTGATTCAGTTCTTCAAGGTTATATTAAACCATTTATCCTACATATGAAAAAAAGTCATGAATCACAAACAAAAATAATAGATAATTTTATCGTAAATTTCCGAAAAGGTTTTCGATCACAATGATTGACCCTTTTGACAGAAGCAATGATTTGGAAATTAATAGTTCCATTGATTTCTATATCTGGGACAAGAAAAATTGTGTGATTTACAGAAAGAAATATTTAATGGAACTCAAATTTTAGTTAACAATATGGACAAAAATAAATCATTTTCTTTAGTTAGAAAGCGACGCATTAAATGCAATTTTAAACATACTGAAAACACTCTAATAACACACTTTCATATGTTTTTATTTTTAATTGTCTTAAAAATTATTTTGTAAATAAAGAAATAAATTTAAAAAATACTTTAAGAAACTAAGCTATTTTGAAAGATGTGTCAAAGGAAAACCATAAAAGGATATGGCACTGAAGGAAATACTCTAAGTAAATTGAATTTTTGATCAAAACCATAAAACATCAGGATTTTTAAGGAATGGCTAAGGAGTTTTATGGCTTAATTCTCTGATCATATTGGTTCAATATTTCATGCTTATATGATTTTTGCTTTGACTTACAGAATTTTATTTGAAAAATTCTATTAAGCATTTCGAACTTTTTTAATTTTTATTATTTTTACTAAGAAATAGTTAAGAATTGGTTTTCCGTTCCCTGCCCATACTGTTTTCAATGTCTCAGGATTTTATGATTTTTGCTTCGCCTTCTAGAATGTTTTTAATTGAAAAAGTGTACTGAGCATTTGCAACATTTTTATTTTTATTATTTTTTTACCATTTCAGTCTTTAAAATATTTTATGACTCTTATGATAAATATTATCAAATTAAAACTTCTCAAATTCCTTATCAGATGACACTTATTCTGTGAAAGAACAGACTGAATGATATTAAGCTATCAATACAAATTGAGCTACTAAATAATCAAAATATTGTATTTTCATCAAGAATTCACAAGTTCACAAAATATTAACACATTTGTCTATCAGGAAGTCGGTAAGAAAGCACTTACAAAACTCTATCTTTACAAACAGGAAAGGAATTCAGTTCGATTAAAGCGCGAAAGACAAATGGGAATTTTCAAAATATCATTTGGAAGCACTAAAATTATCACTAACTCGTCTTTTATAATAAGAAGTGAAAATAAAAACACCATTTTGGTATATATTTCAATTTTATATTTCTTCATTTCTTAATATTTTTAAGAGCAATTGACAACAATTGAAATTGGCCAAAATTTTCATTACCCTCTATATGAAAATTAAATATATTACTTAACAAATATTTCCAATCATGGGAATTTCATTTTCTAATTCATCATTATTTTAAAGAGGAGTTGCTTTACACGGATGAATTTCAGGGATAAAATATCGAACTGCCTGATGCAAAAATACACTATTTGATTGGATGTATTGTGTGAGAACCAATTTAATATTTTACTAAAATATACAATTGTTTTTATGTAGTTAAAAATGAAAAAAACATCTCAAGAAACATGACCTGTCACATAATATTGTAAATATGATATTATTCAATATTCAACAATATTATACAATATTCATTTATATTATACAATATTCAACTATATTATACAATATTACGAATATTGATCAATACCATAAAATATTGTGCAATATTCGTGTAAGACCTAGAAACGGTAAATTAGAAGTTCACAGTGTGTAATGCGGTATGAAAAAAACGGTGATCTTACAATTTAAAAATAAACGAAACATTGAAGTGAATAGAAATAAACCAGAACATTATCAAAAAATGGCCCTGGATTTGGACACAACAATCTCTCACTGTAAGGTACAGCAAGCTTGTAATGTTGAATCAGCCCCTCGTTTCAAAACAAACTGCGTTTCAAATATTTTCACCATTCCAAGCCCCCATGCAGGTTCTTTAACTTATAGCTCAGATGGGAATCCGGTTGTTATTGTTTCGAGTTACCCAATGCATCACAAAGACCTACTCAGCTCGGGTTTCCATCGCCGAATTTTATTTGCTCAATGGAGATACTCCAATGCAAGCACCTCCAGGCTCTCTATTGATTCACAATTGATGCACTGCTGAAAACCGCAGCAAGAATTTCAATTTCAACGCGAAATACAAAAAAAAAATATTTTTTCGTTGCAAAACATCAATATTTGGATAAAATTTTGAAAAGTCTAATTTCCGGAGATTTAGAAAATGAGAAAGCAAAATTTCTGTCATCTGAGGGTAACAAATTAAATGCAGGCAGATTAAGGCTGTAGTATTTTATTTCCACATTTATTTAAACGAATAGTTATTTATTTTTTTATTTATTTATGTTATGAGAAGCATTAAAAGGTTTCTGAGAATTCTTCCGCAACTTCTTATGAATGTAATCTCTATTCTCCCTATTTCAGATGAATATTTGATGCAACATTGAAAAACATTCTTTAGAAAGTAATGTATTTACCATTTTAAAATAATCAATATCAAAAATAGTATTTTCCTGTTTTATAATTTTTTAGAAACAACGAGCGGAATTAATGTCTCTTTCAAGCGACAATGAAAATGCACAGAGTGTAATAT
>JAPMOR010024342.1:15797-63687 GCA_026543865.1 Argiope aurantia | reverse complement strand
AAAATTTAATACTGTCATTGAAAGTGCATAATTGTGTAAAGTGAACATAAGTAGAGGTATGAATGAATGTAATTGATAATCATAAAATTCCATCTTTACCAACATGATGCAACCCAAATTTAAATGAGTTTTAGAAAATGTTATGAAGCAAATGATTCCCATATTTTATTGAATTATATATTTTTAAATTTCGAAATTTTTATATTTTTCTTACAGTAACAAAAAATAATAATATTATTTATTATTGCACATTTAATTTTTATTAATTCTTTTAATTATAATGCCACTAACCATTCATTACAGTCATATTAATCTGTTCAGCAAAAACATTTTTAGATGATTACACTTCAGATTAGAATGTTGAATAATAACATAGAAATTATTTCACGTCATTATTATGCAATTGAAATTAATAAAAGATATAACACGTGAAAAAAAATGAAATTCATTTGGAATTTAAACAACCATCTTGGTTATTGGACTATTTTTCACATAATTTTAAATATTTTGTCGAATTTGAATTAGAAAAATCCAGCAATAGCAATTTAGATATCATTGCAAACGTAATATATTATATAAAAAACTTCAATTTAGAGGACAATATTACTTAGTAAATTTTCACTTGTACAAAACTACTTATAGAGAATTTTTTTAAAAAAACTAAAAAATAAAGGAAATAATAATTTTTTTTTTGTTAGTTTTGCCCTAGGTAGCAATAGCAATCAATGTTTATCAATACGTATAGAAGAACATCATTCTAATCCAAAAATGGATCGGATGAAATTGAAGAAACCTCATTATATGGTAGTTTGATGAAAATAAACTAGATGATTAATTTGATTAAAGAATACATGATAATTAAGAGTAGGAAACAAAATTTTTTGTAATTCTTATATTTTTTCATGTATTATTAAGTAGCTAAATCCTAGATTTTCCTTAATAAATGCAATAATTTTAATTAATACAGTTGCTTCAATTAATGTAATAATTTAGCTAAAAGTTAATTTCACAAAAGCAGTAAAATAAAAATAATTGATTTTAGAAATAATAAATTAAAATAACAAATAATTATAAGTTATAACACATATCAAGATATAAGTAGCCAAACATAACAGATAGTTTTATTTTCAATATCGTTTTCAGACTTTTATTTTAATATTCGCATTTTTATTTTTAAAAAATAAATAAAATTTTAAATAAATTAAAAATACTATTATAAATTAAATTTACATAAATTCTCATTTGAAATGTTATTTATTGAATGGAAATATTAGTGATGCGAATTAAACTATTATTTATTATGCAATAGATTATTAAATATGTAGATTATGTAAAATTAGTGTAGTTCCTTTAGAAATCAAGAATAATAGAAAGATTATTTTTAAGTGATTTTTTTAAACTCTATAAAAATGGATATAAACCAGTTGGTCGAATAAATGTAATGGTTTATGTATGGCGTTTCATCGCAAACGTAATTGCATTTGATTTCCATACAATATTCAAAAATTTTATTTTTTTATTCACAATTAATAATATAAGAAACAAAGATTAAGAATAGGAGTATAATAAACATAAAAACATTGAATAAAAGTCTTTATTCGGTGAATTAAAATGAGAAAAATAATAATTTAACAAACTTGTGGAGGTCAAAATAAAAATCGTAAAAATATGAGAAACTAGTAGATGATAACGCAATAATGACTGAAATAAGAAATAAAATGTCCCAAATATATTGTATGAAAATTAAAATACTTATAAATGCTTTAATAATTTGGAAAACAAAAACTTTTGCTTTAAAAAAGTTTATTAATTCACATATACGAATAAATAAAAAAAAAGATATAAGATATATCCAGAGTTTATCATAATTAAATTGAAAAAAAGGCGTTAAAATTAGTCTTTTAAATCAACGATTTTATCGTCAAGCTAACAAGACATCCCCCCCCTCTCCTCTTTCAGGTAAAATACGATCCAGATATTACCATGTACGAGCAACAGTTTCATCTGTAAAATTACGGATATGGTGTAATATTAAAAATTTCCTGTCTTTCCTAGTGTTTTTAATAATTTTTAAGGCTTTCCATACTTTTTAATATTAATTTTTCTTTAATATGCTGTGATAAAACATTCTTTTTTTTTTACATTTATCATAATATTTCCATTGCAGCAATAGAAGTCCTATATAAAAAAGAGAAGAGTTATAAGAAGAATCCCGTTGTTACTAGTGATTTGCAATGTATCTTCAATGAGTAAATATTAAGGATCCATATATTATGTATTAAAGAATATATAAATGGACTTTCGATATAACCTTGATTTTAAACTGGCGTTGTAAAATTATAATTCTGTAGTCATCATTGATCTTAGAAAGATGGAAACAGATGATGGTGTATTTAAGGGAGACATTACTGAATCTGTAGAATCTCTTTTAACCATTACGTTTAACTTCCATTCAACTTCTGTCAGCTTGAATATGAATCTGATTTTTCAGAAATTAAAATAGGAACTATTTCAGGATAAAATTCAAAAACATTTAATCAATTACAAGGGGTATTCAAACGAAAAGATACAAAACGACACTGTGGGTATAAATGAAGACTTTATTCAAAGTATACACCTGAGCAAAACGATCCCATTGATTAACAAAGGATTCTTTGTTCCAAGAATTCCTGTGGCTGTTATGAGACCCAGTCCTTCACAGCATTCTTGAGTTGGCCGTCCAAATTGAAGCGTTTCCATTTCAGGTGTTTTTTCAGGCGACCAAACACATGAAAATCGCAGGGCGACATGTCTGGGCTGTAGGGTGGATGGTCGAGATGCTCCCACTTGGCCGATTCCGCGTGTGGAATCCTGGAGACGTGTGAACGCGCGTAATCATAGAGCAGAACCACCGTGAGTAGCCCCGATCTTTTGTTCTTGATGGACCTGCGTAATCTTCGGAGTGTCTCACAGTATACACATCAGAGTTAATGGTTCTTCTGTTCTCGAGGAATTCAATAAGTATCGGACCTTGGACGTTGATTGGATGGCGCTCTTTATAAGGGCATCTGTTGGAATCTACGCTGGAAACTCTAATCAAATCTTTAGATGTCTGGTTACGTTCTCCCATAGCGGTATAGGCAAATATGTTGGCGGCTACTTTCTTACGACGTTTCGAACCTTTTAATTTGAACATCCCTTGTATATTTACACTTTTTTATATCATTTAAACTTTTTTATATCATTTATTGTCATTTTTTCATATATATTTAAATTGTTCTTAAGTTGTCATTTTCAAATCAACTGCTTCTGCTGTCATCTAATCTTGTAAATATAATTTCAATTTTCAAAAACTATTTCGTTTGATTCGTGCAATGACTGCTGGCATATCCACATTCATTACAATTCTTGGAGAATATAAAGCAGTTTGCCCCAAGTATACAAGATTATCAAAAGACAATGAATCAATCTGGCGATTTTGTTAGATATTTACGCTCACAGGAAATACGTCCCGACAATTACAGTGCTACAAAAAAAATACGTGTTTTAAAATAAAATATATACTAGAATATATAAACTCGCAAATTGTTTCCCACACCAAGTAAAAAAATCTGATAAAGAAAGTATAGAAATCATATTCAAGATATTTCAATATAAAATTTTATTTCTTTTAGAAACTATTATTCAATTTTTACAGTAGGAATATTTTGCGACGGATTTGATAACTTTTGACAATGACCAAATGCTGGCACATCCAGTCCATACAGATAACCCCACCATAATCATGGGAGACATTTGTCGGTAGATTTAGTGGGCATGCGCGAATCTGGGACCCTCTGCTCACGAAATAGAGAAATTATCACGAAATCCACTGTACATCTGTGACACCGATCCTCTCAACAGAAAAAAGGAAGGAACGAAACAAATGAAAACGCTTTCGTCAGCAAGCATATTTGAAAGAAGCATAGAGCAGAACACATTTTAAACTTTGGTTGCTTAAATTAATAAAAATAATTCCATATTTTAATAAAGAAAGAATGCTTATTTTATTTGTAACATTCAAAATTAAATATTGCTCTATTATGATTCGTTTACATTGAGAAGTCAATTATAACGATAACGTCCACCTCAATAACGGATTGATATAATAACATATAATTACTGTAATAGAGAGAAAATATTAGAAGTTTTCAAATTCTTTATTTTAACGTAATTCAAGTTTGGTTGATTATAGATTATTGCTGCAAAATAAATGGATTTTTATTCCTTCGCGTAGCAACATTGCAGGGAATGTTTTACGTTAAATCCTAAAATTATTTCGAAAATTTAAGACAGTTTTATAATCACTCATCTTTATTCATTGGTTTGGATGTCTTTCAAACTTCAGTTCAAAACTTTTCAAAATATGCAGATTGCAGAATAATTGAAATTAATTGCTATGTAATTGTGAGACTTTCAAAAGGAAAATTTTAAGTATCATTCTCATTAGCGCACAATATTTCTCATGCTTGAAAGTATTTACTTTAATCTTAATTAAACTGCATAAATGCTTCACATTTCCTTTGAATATGCAAATAAACTTTTATAAACCCTCAAATATTTTATAAAAAGATATCTTTATCTTACAAATAAGAATAAGAAAAGATTAAATGTCTTACAGAAATGTAAAAATTTTCTCTAAAATCTTTAACATTGCCATCATATGATTCAATGAAAATTTTCTTTTAGAAATTTTCTGCTGAAAGGATTGATTTTATAAAGAAAACAAATTGCTTCAAATGATAAGAAAACCAGCATAGTTTTAAAATATTTTACCTCCAATTCATCCATATATGCTAGCTACTTCGAAACTTTTTTTTCAGAAATCCCGGCCATCTTATCAAACAATAGCTAAGAAAAAGATACCTGGTTATTTTTAGCTTGCGTCAAGATGATAATTCAATTAAACTGGTTGCAAGAAACGAATGATGATGAGAAAATTCAGAAAAAAAAATGAACAACTGAATAAAAATGCAACATACAAAATCTGGTAGAAAAATATATGATGTAATTTTCTGTTAAATTGGTATTTAATTTCCAGTTACTCTACAATTTTCGAAATTAAGTTAATATAAAAATAAAGAGCACCTAACTGCCTCTAAGCTCCACTTAGACTGCGTAAAAAAAGTAGAAGGACACTTGACTTTGTAACAATAACCGAAAAATATTTTATTTTTTTAAAAAAAATTATTAGAAACATTTAACAAATATTTCAAAAATACAATTTTAACATCAGAATTATGATGTTCAAACATAAAATATTAATGGCAACAAAAATAGTTTCTCTTTTTTGAAACTTTGTAAAAAAAGTAAAAGGACAGCATTATAATGAATGAAAAAATAGTGACTTTAATAAGGAATGGTCTTCCCATTGGCCTTTATAACTTCAAATATTCTGTTTGGAAGTGAATTGTATAGAATTTGAATTTCAGTTTGACAAAAATTGTCCCACGAGTCATTCAGTGCTTCTCGAAGCTGAGTTTGCGAATCAAATTGCCTTCCATCAGCATAAACTGGACGAACTAGCATTGCCCAGATGTTTTCCACTATATTAAGGTCAGGACTTTTGGCTGGCCATGGTAAAACATCCACATTATTTGTTAGGAAACAATTTTTGACTCCAGTCGCGGTATGAATGGAAGCTCCGTCTTGCTGAAACTTCCACTCTTCACCCCCCCCCCATGTCAGAGGCATAAGGAAGAAGCTCGGAATTCAGCACTTGAATGTAGTCTGTATGTTTTTTCCTACCATTTAAGAAAACCAGACTTGTCCTTCCTCCGTATCCAACAACCACCCAAACCATTAAACTCCCTCCTCCCATTTGTCGTGTTAAATAGTATTCGTCTTCAGTCCCCAGACAATGCCAGTAGTGCTGATATCCGTCTGGACCGTCAAAGTTAAATTTCTTTTCATCGGAAAATATCACAGAAGTCCATTTTATAGTCCAGGACATGTGCTCCTTAGCCCACGCTAAACGGTTATCAATGTGAACTTGTTTTCACTTAGGATGATGTTTCCGTTTTTTGAAAATGAATTTTTTAGATCTTTTAATATAGTTGTAAACTGATTGTTTCGTCACATGATTAAGTCCAGTTTGATTTCTTGCCTTTGAAACACTTCCTTTGTTCTTCTTCAGCACACGAGCAAGTTTTCTTTCATCACGTTGTGTTAACTTCTTCGGTCTACCAGTCTTCTTTAAATTTCCATTTTTATAAGGATTTCTGATAAAGTTTGAAACTGTATTGGAGCTCACCTGCAACAATCGAGCAATCTCTCTGACACCTTTACCATCATTTTGATATGCGGAAATTTGTCCTTTTTGCAAATCGTTCAAAGATATTTCTTTACGCATTTCTGAAAACGGAGAAACAACGTAACTTTTAAACAAATTAGATTTTTTTGACAGAAAAGGATAAACAAAGTACAAAATCCCTATTTAAATAAAAAACCAGTCAATAAATTAAATATATTAGCAAATTTTACGCATACTTTTTTTACCCATCTGAAATTATATATACTAATTTTCTTAATAATATTATTGGTAGATGTTTAATTTTTGCCTAAAATGAAAACAAGGGTCATTAAACTAAATCTGCATAAATATCTGGTAGTTAGGAGAAAATAAGAGATATTAATTGGCAAAAAGACACTGTCCTTTTACTTTTTTACGCAGTGTATCTCCATTGTAAAATTATATTCAGAGTATGTTATAATCAAAATTGTAAAAAACTTTCTTCGGCGAAATGAAGAGAAATTTTATCTACATATTATTTAGATCATGGTATTTATATTTTAATGAAAATATATAAATTATTTTCGTTATTTTCTATTTAATTTACATAGAGTTAGCCGAACGAGTTACATTTCTACAACTAGTTTTATTTCAGCATCGTTGTTAAGTATGGTTCAAATAGTTTATCTATCATATACTCCAAAAGAGGCATTCTCTCGATTGTAAACTCTATTTCAGAAGCCAGCAATTGTGCGATCTTCCGATTATCAAACTTTCTTTGCAAACTACACTTTTGAAATGACTCCGCAGCAACAAATACAAGGAATAACATCCGAAATTACACCTTTAAATAAATGTACATTTATTCGCTCATGCATAAAATGTAGTAGTAGAATTTGCTGAATACGGAGTATGAAAAAAGTGCTTCATTTTGAAAAAAAAATGGTTACATTGCAATTACTTATGTTTCACTCCTTTTAGTTAAACTGGGTGTACTCCTAAAGCCATTTGTATAATTGTAGTCCAAAAAAATTTTGCGCTGAAAATTGTTATTTCGTGACTATGAATAATTTCAATTAAGTGACACAACCAGCTGCATGTACAGTACCATATTAGAGTTGATGATAAAGGATTAATCTAAATTATTTTTTTAATTTTATAATGAAGATATGGGATGTTTCTAGGGATGAGTTGTTTATTGTTTAATGGCAATGATAGCAGTTTCGTGGCTGAAGAGTTAAGTCCAAATACTATGGTCGTAATCAAACAATTACTTAATTTTGATACATTGACCGAATGTGCTGTTTTTTGTAATCCAGTGCCAGACTCATCAAGTTATTTTATAGCCACTCTGCACTTTAAGCGATTAAAATTAATATTTTTTAAATTTTTAATAAATATTTAAGAAATTTTTTCTTGATACACATTGTAACTTTATTTTCTTACCATATTATATTCATTGCCTCAGAATTTTTTGGTTTTTATTTTCTTTATCAGATTTTTTTTTTAAAATATTAAGCTTACTAATAATATCATGTTCTTCAAAAACTTTATTTTTTATTATTTTACTTTGCATTCCTTATTGTGTATCTTAGTTCATTATTATAATAGTTATAAATTCTTGCTACCAGCTTTTTTTTTTAATTTACCATTAGATGGAACTTGTATTGTATTAAAATTTAATACAATTTAATATAATACAATAATTGATATTGTATTAAAATTTAATGCATCAGGTGATTAATTAATTATTACGTTCTGTAAAATAAAGATATATTGCATTGTCACCAAAAATTTACAAATCTACAAAATTTTAAGAATTTATCACATTAGGAGGTCAGTGAAAATAGATTCCAATCCCATCTCTGCACAAATGAGACAAATTAGATCATATGTTGTTGCTTATATTACTTGTCATATACAAGCCCGCTGACAAAGTCATCGATTTTAAGCCTAGTTTTAGTATCTCTTGTATCAGTAGCGCCATCTAAGGCCAAGAGTACGCCTTAGCACTCATGCGTCACAGCCCTTTTCACCGGGTGGTCTTCATTCATGCATTTCATTCACAGATCGTAATTTAAACCTAAATAGAATGATCACCTCTGATATTGTACTTCCAGTGGTATTGTCTCAACTTAGAGGACTTTGAGGCTAAGACAGATTTATATATGCACCAGCCACCATGCAAACGGAGAGTCTTCTGACGGCGGGATTCAAATTCACAACTCAAAGGATACGAATCCAACACCTTACCAACCAGACTATCCCAACCAAACAGATTGTATAAAAGTGTATATCAAATACAAATTCATATAAATTAAAAAAAGATTAAAATTTATTAATAACTTTGAGTAATAATCATTTGTAGAAACTTCTATCTAAATATAAATGAATGATTAAAATCTTAAAATTTCAGCTCCTTGGCTGGCATCTGGATAATTTAGGATTTAATATAACCACAACAGCAAATATCGAGGCAGTTTTCAAACCACAGAGAGTGAAAAAAATTCGGATTACGCCCCCACCCATTAGTGAAGACAAGAAATTTATTAGCGCTTTCTCCTTGCTACTTCTCAGCTTAGTGTTGCCCTCTGCTGGGGCGTAAAAAACCATCCGACAGGCCCGAATGCGTGACACTCGGCCCTTGGCCCCGGCTGCATATTAGCAAGGCGCAATGGAGCGAAAAGACTATTGGCCGAAAGATTATGGAAGCATCGGCTGTGTGCTTCGGTGCGTGTGATTCGGCCGGCCATTTGCGATCCATCAGGATTTTCGGTACTACAAGTCGACCAGTGAAATGGGTCGAAAAATATTTGATTGGATGCTCCTCACAATTCAGTTAGGATAACTGGAAACGCTGTTCCTGGAGTTGTCTGGGAATGCGGAACACGCGGTAGTCATTGGGAAAAGAAAACTGGAAAAAAGGTTACTCGACCCCTTTCCTCTCCTGTAACGAAGTGGAATATTTTATTCGTTCTCGTGCGAACTCTTTTCAAAGGAAAGGAAAAGAAAAAAATAGAACCAGAAATTGGGAAAAAGAGTTCCTCCTTCGGGAAGTGGACCTGGGAGAAGGAAAATCCAATGTATCTTATTTTTGAAGGGACTCCTTTTAGGACTAAATGATTTGAGGCATTCACTTAGAATCAGTGGGGGTGGAAGGAAGATAGTAAAGTTTTGAAAGGCATAAAGTTACAGAAATAAATTAAATTTCCCTTTTTATGTGAAAAATGACATAATTAAGCTGCATAGAATATTCCAAAATGTGTGTTGTTGCAATGGTTTTTATAAATTAAGGAATAATAAAATTTCGTCCAAAAAATCTAATAATTTTATGCTAATAAAGGGATATTTAACAGTTACATCAAACCTAAAATAAAACTATATTATTCATAAAGGCGAAACATAAAAGAAACGCAGGGAAAAACAAGGAAACATGCAAGCTGATTTTTTTTAGATTAACCAAAATGATCATAAAAACGGGTTTTGTAATGAAAATATAGCGTGTTATGTGTCAAATTTGTTTATAATGCATGCATAACATAGATTGCTCATACTCTTAATAATATTATCCTGATGAATTTTGAGGAATTTTTTACCACTAAATCATCAGAAGAACCCATTTCTTCTTTAGGGAAAGTGGTTTTCGCGTGTCTTTAAATGTCATATCCTACGTAAAATGTTTTGTGATTAGCAATTCACTTGATTTGACGAATTGTTTGATTTTTTAAAATTATCACCATTACATACTGTACTGAGTATTATCATTCAAAAAGGTAAAATTTTTTACAGTTTCTCCCTTGAGTCTGAGTAAATGAGGTAATATAACATGTTGGCAATTAATATGGGCATATACAGTTCTTTCCCCCCCCCAAGACAAAAAAGTGTGAGAATTTGTTTAGTATTATACAGACCCAAATCACATATCCCCTAACTTTTTTCTGCACTGGTCAATGTCCAAGATATTAGCCGATGAATAGGCGATTCTGAAGTCCAGCTAACAAGGTAACAAAAATATCCATATAATATTCTTTTCTTAGAAATATGCAATGAGACACCATTAACAAATTTGCGGACAAATATGCCAACACCCTTGTAATCGATGCATAATATTTTGGTATCCATACATGCTTTTATATATATTTTTGTCCCGATGTGTATTTGGTAATATCTAATCTGCTTATTATTCCACTCTGACGTGGCTTAGGCCTCTTGGAGGATGTTATCTGCATATTAGTTACGCAGTTATTATCTATATAGAACAATTTTCAGTTCCGGCGATTTGGTCACCACGATCAGGTGCACAATGTCTCAAAAAAGTTCAATGTCTTCAAAAATGCACAGTTCCATAAAATTTTTTCACAAACCTTTAGTAACATTCCTAAAAATTTAACTATCATAAACAATCTCTTAATGAAGGTCTTTCTTCAAATTCATTTGAAATTATCCTATGGCTAGAATCTACTACATGTATTTATTATCTTATTCCTTTGTTATATAAAGTATAAAATATGAATTGCGAATAAGACATATATACATCTTCAATAAATGTTTCACTTCACGTTTTACATAGTTGTCACGAAGTTTACAATATTTGCATAATCATCAATCAATCAGTAACACCGATTTCCTAAACTTGTCATTTAAATCAATTTCTCTTCCTTCTGTCAATTTTCTTTCGTGTATAAAAGTTTGCATATTGTATTTGACCTTCAATTTATGGGCTGAAGCGCATTTTGAATATTAATAATAAAATTTAAATTTTATTTGTTTCTTTGTTTCAGAATTCGAAAGTTTATGCTTTGGAGAACCATGGCAAGGAAATTCATTGCAATCGGTTAAGATCAAAATTACTGTTTTTGAAAGCTAGCTATCATTTGAAGATTGATGGCTAATTTATATTCATTTCCTAATGATAATATTATGTAATAAAAATTTTTAGAAATAAAATTTACATTTTATGAAATCTATTTTGCTGCATTTTCTTGAACAATGAAATAAATAATTATGAATATAAAGTAAGAAGTTATTGCAATTGTGAATTTGATAATACATTATTTGAAACATTGTAATTCGTAAAAACAAATCTGCAACAAATCTCTCGCCACGGAAAATAAGGATTGTTATTATAAATCAATCTACAGAAAATCTTTCAGCAGGAAATTCTATGATTAAAGTAAAGAAAGACACTATAATTCGCTTAGATAAATATAATTAGTATTATTTAAAGCATATGAACCGGTAACTGGAGACATGAATTTCCTTATGCGGCCAAAGATATGGATCAAAATTACTGCATTGTTATTTTTCTTTTTTGTCTTTTCTAAACAGCATTGGAATTTATTTTGGAAATCATGCAATACATTCTGGAAATCATGCAATTACCAAAATATTAAACATATTAATATTAATAACGTCGAATGTTATAACTTTAAATGTCGGTAAGATGTTACAAGAAAAACCTAAATAACCTTTTAATGAGTATTTACTTAATTACACTAATGTTATTAATTGTTAGAATTTAACAAACAAAAATGAAGAATTCAGTATTTTAAAATATTATTTTAAGAAAATTTCTTTATTCTTTTTTGCATTATTCAAATTAAGAGCAGCTTCAAAGACATGAAGTCAAAGACTCTATAAATAACAACAAGAACTTTGGAAAAGAATAGCTCGATTATAAGCAAGTGTTCATACTTAGACTTTTGTCAACAATTGGATTGTATTAAAGGACAAAATACCACGTGATAATCAGAATGAACAACACGGGGTCATTTTGACTCTCGTATCCAGTTACGGGTTAAAATGCTATTGAAATTGAAATAATTTTTACTCATTTTTCATGAATTATTTCACTAAAATGAACTTTTAAGATAATGTTTTACAGCTGCTTGCAACAACCTTCAAGCTTCATATCGAATTTATACATAAGTTTCAAAATTATTTTTTCTGACTCTTCTTATATCAAAGCTAGAAAGAGGAAATGAAATGCAAGAAATAAGAGTAAAATTCTTGGATAATTATTTGATCATTTATTTCATACAGTTAAGCTGATATAATCAAAAAAGAAAGCCTCAAATACCCAAGAAAAAATTCGGAAGATTCATCAGCTGAATTTCCAAACAGCTATGAAATTTATGACGACGTTTTCTTCTTATCCCTTGAGGACCCTAAACCACTTTCGAAATCTACATAGAGCAAAGACATTTGGAAAAGAAAAATTTTAAATCTACGACCGCAGCAGAAAGAAACCCCATTTAATACAATGGAAAAAGACAACTTCGACAATCGTTATAGTTCATCGGGGACAAATTCAAGAATATATCTGAAAAATGTGAGTATAATAAGTGAACACTATTCAAAATTTGTCATATTTTTCGTTCTTAATATAATGATGGTAGGGAATAAAATACAATTTAAATTGTAAGTGCTCTAGCGAATTTTTGAAAGAAATGTGGTAGCTCTCAAGTGTGTTCTAGGAGGGTTTTTTTATATTTATTACGGATCAGGTAAGTATAGAGGACTAATTTAAAATAACTCTAAGGTTATTTTAACAGGTTTAAAATAATTTTCATTGTATAAGTTATTTTAAACCTGTTCATTGTTGTTTAAGACACATGCCATATTTCGCTTTTCAAAAAAAAAAATAATTTTTAAACTCTGAAATAAATTTACTTATTGCCATCGTTAACTGTACATTTTCCATTGTATTTAAGAATAAAGAAGAAACAAATTCGAAAATAATTTTTGCTTGATTTCTTAACACAAGTTTATGCTTTGGCTTTGCTTAATTACAAGCGATATATCTAATAGCAAATAGGAATTCTTTACATAAATGACATACTTCTGTTAACATCATTTTTTTCAATTTTGCAGGCATTATTTTTAGGCTTTTAAAGCATTGCTTTGATTCTGTACATACATAATAAAGAAAAAAATCACTTCCATTGACTTAATAGTATGCAAGAAATATATAAAAAGACCAAAAGTGATATACAGGGTGCTTATAATTAAACTTCCTCTATAAACAGCATCCTACAACGCAAGCGGATTAAAGGATTGCAACGAAATTTGGTATACCCGAGATTCGCTCACGGAATTTCGAAAGAAAAAATTAGTTCCAAAATGTCCACCAAAGGCCACCTTTTCCAGAAAAACATTAAATTTAACCCAATAAACGACATAACGGAATACAGAAACAATATTAGCATTTATTGACTAGTTTCTGATCACCTTGTCATCTAATCACATGAAGTAAAGTTAAGAAAAAAATAACAGTGTACTGTTTGAGAAAAATAAACAGTTCATTTTGCAGAACAAGAACAGAATAGGACGAAATTGCGCAGGAGGAGCAGTTGTTAATCGTGTCCAGGAATTTTAAGTCGATTGACAGTGTGTTCAACAGCAGATCATAACTGATCAGTTGTGATGATTCGCACATGAAATTCTTTGTCTTTCATCGTCGCAACAAGATACCGTCATCATTACAGCCGGAAACATCGACATAAAACATGAAAACAATTACAAACGTTTCTTACCCTACCTATTTTGCATAAAGCTTCCTCTTCTTTGCAAGCTTGCAAACTCGACATTTTTTTCGTAGAACTGACAGCGGTTTTGCATTTTATTACTCATGATTATTGTTCTGGATTGTTAATATTGTTTTTGTATTCCGTTTTGGTCGTTTAATGTGTTGAAATTAATTTTTTTTCGAAAAAGGCTCCTTCTGGTGGACATGTTGGAACTTTTTTTAAATTCCGTGAGCGCATATCGTGTATATTCGTTTGCGTTGTATGATGCTGTTTATAGTGGAAGTTTAATTATAACCACCCCGTAGTTATGTTAAAGGAGAATTTATAAACGTCACTAAAGCTACTAAATTATCTTCATAATATGTGAATAATTTTTCTGAAGATCTTAAATTTATTACATAAAGTTAATATAGAAATAAGTTAAAAAAAGATTCGATATTTGTTAAAGATAATTCAAATAATATTAAATGTGCACACATGCATAAAATGGTTCAACATGTCAATTCACTTGAATTCTTGGAATCTCTGAAAAGGTTCGAGATATTCTCTGATATTCCTGAACTGTTTTCTTCTAATTAAATCTTTTCAATTTATTCACTTTTATCAGATCATAATCCTAATTAAAGACTATCCAACTCACACACAAAAACACTCTTTCATAATTTTGCATTTAGCTAAATTCCATTAGAAAGGTTATAATATTGTGATTATTTTCAATCTTGAAATTTGTATTCATCTGCACCCTTAGAATTCCTTACCAAAACTGGCCTCCCTTTAAGGATAATGTGCATTGTTAAGAAGTTCTGTCAGGTGAGTATAAGGTATAAAGTCCATCCAGCTCCTTAACGGTTAAATATGATTTATTCCACAAGAAAAAGCGAAAAACAAAAACGAAACAAAACACATGAGGAGCTATCAAAAAAGATAGTACTTGTGGAAATAAACAACACACAGACAAGTAAATAGCTTTTACTGTAAATGCAACATCACGATAGTTTCAGAGAGCAACACTCTAAAAATATAATCTATTTTACTGATTCGCTTTAACTTTCTCTCTCGTTTACATAGGTTTCCATGACGGGGTAAAGAATTTTCTTGAAAAATCGCCAGAATTGGTGTAATAATAAAGATATGATCATAAATCATGTATTTTCAAGAATTTAATTTTATCTACAAATCACTGAAATGAGTCTCAAATTCTGGAGGGTCATTGACCTGGCATCCAATCAGCATCCATCAAAGTATTTTCGAAATTATTTTCTTTACTATGAGACTAAGCGTTCAGTGAAGCAATACTTCAGATTCGTTTCAAAATGGCAAGGGCGAAGGGCGACTGTTCAGTACAGTACATGACTCGTTATTAGTGAATTTATTAATTAAAAAAGCATATAACAGATAAAATGTACAACAGGAATTCATTTGAATACAAATTCACAAACTAGTTGCATGAATTAGAATCAAAAGATTAATATATCTCATCCATATTAGGCAAAGTATTAGGCATTTTTAACATCAGAAATTTAATTCCAGATCACATATGTATAATTATATATCTAGATGTTATGACATATTAACATTGCATATCCTAATATATCTTTAAATGTTAAAATAAAGTATTCTAGTTAGTTTGTAGCGTTTTCAGGAAGCTATTTGGTAAGTAAATTTATTCAACGTTATTTCTCATAAAAACTGAATCCATCCTCATTAATGAAATAAATATATCTTCGGAAAATAAATAAAATGACCTAAATAATCATCAACCATTCCTGATTTTTTTTCCAAGAATAACCATTTTCTCAAATAAAATATTAAACTATCATTCGGGATAAAAATGTGTTAGTGATTAGTAAAAATAAAGGAAGTAATGTTGGAACAAACTAGCTGAAATATTTTTCAATTTTTAAAATTCCATTTTGCATTAAAATCTTAATTCCTTTAATGTGAAATTTTTTTCAAAGTATCTAATATTATCATTATTGAAAACGAATGCCTTTGTAAATAGAAAAAATTGCAGATAAATTATGACAAAAGCAGAAATGAATATTTAAAGATTATGCGCATAAAAATTAATTGGATGCAATAAGTTCTATTTTCATAGTGTGTGTGTGTGTGTGTGTGTGTGTGTGTGAAAAATTGTCTCAATCCAATATTTGTCATTCATTTCTTTTCTTTACAAAGCACTTACAAACGTTATTGTAAACATTGTAAAACATCAGAAGAGGTCTTCCCAAAACCTTCTCGTACAGTCTCTAATAAACTTATCCTTCAGAGAACTCCTTACTTTGCATTGACGTACAATAATTACGAAATATTGAGCTTTAGCTTAAATTTAGTATTTTTACTGAATCTGTAGTGTCATCCTTGGCGAGTTATTTGGCAATTAACTCCTCGCATTCTGTTAATATTTTCCGAAAATCAAAAATGTGTTTTATACGCGTTTTTCCTCACCGATTGAAATAAAAATTTGACACAAAGCTGCAACTGTATTCACAAAATTATATACCAAATATGATATATTTGTCACTGCGACTTTGAATTATAGTGTTTACATGTTTATAAAATTACATACGACAGACAATCAATCACTTCCTGGGTTTGGTTCAAAATTTAACAAATATCTAAAGTATAGATGATAGTTCTGGGTACCGAATTTCATCTATCTAGCTCTCTTCATTTTGTAGTTATCGTGTTAAATTATATTCAGTCATCCGCACAGATAGAACTGATTCTGTTCAAAATTTGATAGAAATCTACAAATTTGGTATAAAGATCATATGCAAAATTCATCCGCCTAGATCAAAGCATTTCAAAGATATCTGTGTTGCAAGCAGATAGGTGGACAATTTCTAAAGATGTGATTTTCGAACTCAGGGATATCTGTAACGTGATAATTCGTCAAAATCTCGAGTTCGGATTTTGTTGACGATAATTATACTTCCTCTAAACTAGGTATACGAGAAAGTAAAAATAAATATTTAGTACCTGTTAGAGAGTTGGAAGGTAAGAAAATATTAAAAAAACACATTCATCTGGCTGTTTGGCAACACAGATTCTGCGGAAGTAAAATAGTGGATCCAGAGTAAGTTCCCTATACCAATTTAAGGATTGTTATTACCAGAAACAAATGTGATTACTTTAACCTTGAATTTAACGTTTGCGAGGTTATCATCAATGATCCTGGGTATTGCTTCGCAAGCAAGTTCGAAAGAAAACAACAGTTATAATTTATCATTTCTACTATATCCTATATAGTAACATCAATGCATCGTTTGTAAATGATATCTGTTGCTATATCCACTGTATGAATTTTTCAGCACTTTCAATGTATAGATCGATTGTGAGTAGGACGAAGATTTACATGCATATTCATAGATGCTGATTTAATATTGATATAATTTAATAATTTTTTAATCTATTTGTTATTTATTTTGTCTATCTCTAACAATTGTTATCCGAATTACAACATTTGTTATGAAACTTTAATACATATTTTTGATAAAATTTTAATATATTATTTTATTATTTTACAATATTAAAAATTTAAATGAATGATCAGTTGGGAAATAAGTTTTTACTCTATTCCTATAATTTCAAAATCTATTCCTTTATTGGGTTATATTAATAGAAGATTTACTTTTCTCAATTTTTCAGAGTGATATTTCCCCATAAGCATATTTGTTTAAGGAATATTCAACAAAATCTCCCAACTTTTAGAGAAAATTATGAGTTTTTCAAAGCCTTTATTTCAGGCACTTTTCAATAAGGAGAACTGGTTTTGAGCTCAATTTGTCGTAAATTTACTCTAATTTAAAATTTTACTTACAATTTTTTTTCTGCAAAACTCATCATTAAAGTAATATAGTATGACAAAATATAGAAAAAAATCAGAATTTTTGATGTTTCTTCAACATACAACCGCAACGCCAATAACAGCATCCAGTTTTGAAAATTTGGATTTTAGAGTGCAAATTGATAACTATGTAAAAAAAATGAAGAAAAAAATATACGATTTTGCTAGATTAATCTTCAGAAATCCGATATTTTCACACACTTCTCACGTAATTTTCAACTTTTGAAAGAACTATTGAGTAAATTTCAAAACTGTTTGATGATTTAAAATTTTAAAGCATTTATTATTTTGCTTTTTGCAGTAAACGAATCTTTCAGACATAATCTTTTTAATTACTTTCAAAAAGATCCAGTTTTAAAGATTCATATTTAAGTTGCCATATTGCTTTCAGTTACTATTTCACCTAAAAATTATTTCAAGACTTTCTCAAGATTATTTTTACCTTTTTTTTTACATCTGTAATATAATTCTCAAACCTCATTAACGATTCATAAATATATTTTAATTTTTTTTCGTGATCTTCTAATTTCTGTTGCATTTGGAAACATTTCAAATGTGTTTGTATTCATGGAAAATAGAAGTTTGCAGAAGTAATACCAGTTTAGGTCTTGTCTATGTCTCAGTTCACATATCAATTACATATCAGATCAGATCACAGTTCAAATTTATAAACCCAAATGAACACAGTCATCCCAAAATGAACTGTTATTGTTTCAAAATGAATCGAAATTATAATAAATTAAATTAAATTCATATAATATATTTATTCTATTCAAACCTTTGATATAAAAATTACCTAATTTAAAATCTCTTTATATATATTGTTACGAATCTGTGATGCGGCTTCCCAGCATAGTTGGTTCCATCATCAGAAAGATTGTTTTACAGTCATCGGTATTGGACGGAGTACGGGTGTCGCGTTGGAGTTCCCAGAGCTTGGCTACAAACTTGGCGACCATTTGGTGAAGAATCTGGCGACTTTGGCGCCAAAATAGATTATACCCGAAACATCGAGAATTTTCCCAATCCGTCCAGTAGGAACCGAGATACGCCTCGAAAGTTCCTGATTGGTTGATAGGCTTCTATCCCCGCCTCATGAGACATATAAAAGGAGGCAGTCTGTGCTGCCAGAGTGGAGTAGTCGGAAGCGACAGAGCAGAGTAGTCGGAATCGACGGTGAAGAGCGAGTCTTCCAGAGATTAGCAGAGCAGCGACGGAGTCAAGCTAGTGCTGAACTAAGCTGTGCGCTACTGTCTGCAGTAGAGTCTTGTTGTGTGCTGCTGTTTGCACGTCTCGCGGCTGTAGATAATTGTCTTCTCTGCGCTGTATATAGTTGTCGTCTTTGTGCTATCCTGTCTGTCTTAATGTAAATAAACGTCGTTGTTTCTTTTTCTACTGCCACCTGCTTATTGAGCGTTCACCACACTTTATAACTTCCCCTATCCAAACGAACCCAGGAAATTTCGTAACAATATATATATTTCTAAACTGCATATAGTTATTTAAGAGGCTTTTTCTTCAAGCCAGTGAAAATTTGAGAATCATTATTGAAATGAATATTTAAAAAATATCTTGATGGAAAAAATATTTAAGTAACCTATGGTTTTTCAAGTCATGCGGTAATATAATAATGGCAACGATATTTAAAAGATAAATGATTAGTTGTCATATAGAATTAAGAGCACAGATGTTTTAAAATGTATTGTAAAAGAATATTTAGAAATAATGACATAGATTCATTCATACAACTTTATTTTGGTTCCACATTATTTTAGCATATTGGATATTTTTCAAGACATTAAAAATATTGTGAAAAAAAGTCATTGTAGTTTTTCGAATCAAATAACTACATGCAATTTCTAAATATATAACAAAATTAAGTTAGAAACATTCATTTATGTTTTGACTCTCCTTGGTGGCATATTTTTTGCAAATTTATTTTAATAATCAATTAATTCAATAAAGCCATTTGATTCTGTTTTGTGATATTATCAAAAAGTGACCGATTCTGAAATAGTGCGAAATTCGAATTCGATTTGAAAATGTAAAAAAAAAGCATTGTTCAAGCTATATTATTTTTCCTGAGAATACATAGAACTTGCTCTGTGCTGCTAAACCGTTTTTTCATTGTTATAGAACTAATCAGATGCCAAGATTCAGAATGATACTTGAGATAATTGAGAGAGGAACATAAGAAAGACTCATTTTATGAAATAAATCAAAAGGTTTCGGAATTATTTTGAAATATTTTTAAATTTTCTATTTTGTTCTTTTGTTTATTTGAAGGAAGTAAAAGTTTTATTTCTTTATATATCCTTAAAATAGAAGTGATTTTTTTTAAATAATTCATGTATTTTTATGAAAGAAAGATGATAAGAAAGTTTTTAAATCACTTTGAAAGGGAACGATGTATTTTAACTCTGTTGAGAATTTTTTGCACATATGCGTTAAAATATATATTTAAAAAAATCTAAAACTTTCATAACGGGAAAAGGAAAATTCCTTAGAAGTTCAATGAAATTTTTAGAAGAAATGAAAAAAAAAATTTAGTAAAAAATTTTGCTTTCTAAATTTGCATTCAATTCTTCTTAACACTAGGTTTACCAAGGGGTCATTTCGACCCCACTGAGAAAACTTTTCGTTAATTTTCTTCAAGAAAATAATTACCGTATTTTATAAAAATATTTTAATTAGTTTTTACTTACATTTATAAAACGTATAATCGCAAATATTATCATTTTTTTTTAGTTTTCGAGGAATGTATATAGAATACTTACTTTCACCGAAGGGGTTCTCTTTGACCATTCGAATAAATATTGTTGAGAAAACGAGCATTTATATTTAAATATGCAACGGCTTGATAGAGACGCCCAAAGATATAGGTATAAATATAGAAATAAGTATGTGTTAGTAAAATGCCTGTATATAAGAAGCAAGAAGACGAAACCGAATATTAGTCAGGTATAAGCTATTATAAGTTGTTTGTAAGAAGACGTGTCCGTTCAAAGTTTTGGTAGAAGACGATGGTAAAAGAACAGACGGTCTTGAAGACCTAGATTAGAAAGTACCCTGGCAGGTATAGTCGGGATGGTAGAGCGTTGGCTTCGTGTCCCTTAGTTTGTGAGTTAACTCCGCCGGCCGAAGATTCCCCGCGTGCTTGATGGCTGATGCGCGTAAAAATCTGTCGTGGTCACAATGTCCTCCATGTTGAAAGTAATACCACTGGGAGTACTGGGTCAGGGGTGATCGTTCACTGATTCAGGTATAAATTACGATCTGTGAATAAAGTCCGACCCGTAAAGAAGGTTGTGACGTGTGTATAACTAAGTCGCTCTCTTGACTCTAGATGGCACTACTATAAAATACCAGAGGCCCTCCCCCACTGGCTTAAAATCGCTGTCTTCTTAACAGCGGACTTCTCCGTGACAAGTGCCATAAGAAACAACAACAGAAAGTAAACACTTTTTTTAGTAAATAAACACAAAAGAAATGCCTTTTTCTCACATCACTCCTCAACAAATATATTGAGAATACAAAAGCTTTTCTCTACTTCCTAATAGGAGTCCGCGGTGGCCTGGTGGTACGGTCTCGGCTTCGGAACCGGAGGGTTTCAGGTTCGAGACCCGATTCCACCGAAGAACCGACGTGTAAGGGGGTCTGTTGCACGTTAAATCCGTCCTGATTGAACGTCCTCTCGCTGGTGTGGTGTGGAGAAGGGGGTGTGAGCTCAGGTGTCGTCCTCGTCATCTGACTGCGGTTCAAAATTACGAGGTCCGTCCCAAAAAAGCCCAAATTTTGCTTTAACCGGGACGTTAATATAACTAAACCAAACCTACTTCATAATAGATAATAGGTCAATTTATATTTTTTTTAATTAAATACTTCGACTACTTTGATAGAAAAAGGTACATGCCAACTCATGGTAAATCTAGTGAATCATTGGATCATGGAATCTAGTAAATACAGCTTTTTGAAATATGTGGTATATAATTTAGATTTTTTTATTTTAGAATAATACCACTCATACAATTTTTCTTTATTTCCGTTACTTATAATTTCATATACTTAAACAGAGAAAAAAATAAGCTTTTTTTAAAAATGGCGTTTGAAAATTTTCCAAGTTGAAGCACTTGAAGTTATCGATAAAGGAAACGAAAATTCGCATCATCAATAAGATATAATTCCTTTTATTTCAGCAGATTTTTCCAGTGCTTTTTGTTGCCATCGCCTGGAAAAATCCAGAAGCACTCTTTTATTGTTCAACCTTTTCATCTAGTGTTTAGGATATTTTTTTTTATTTCGATGCCCCCACGTTTGAGAACAATAACTTTCAACCCAGCTCTTAATCTTTTGTACGACTTTAACAAAACCATTTTCCCGTGAGAAAACGTAATTATTTTTTTTCATCTTTTGTTACAAGCTTCTTAAAAAGTTTCTTTTCTTTTTTTTTAACTTTCAAGTGGAAAATATTTCGCCGCTTTGTGCCTCATGCCTTTATTGTGAGGTAATTAGAGAGTGGCTGAAAAGAAATGTGCCAGACTTCATTTTTAAGTAACCCACAAGGCTTTGTTCTTGGAATAATTTGTTATTCTTGAAAATCGTTTAATGTTAATGATTCTGGGTCTTAAAGCGTACAGAAAAACAACCTAGTTCATCTTCATTTTTCATAAACGCCTTAATCAAATCTACTGTAATTGCAATTTTACATTAAGTTTATTACAATGGATTTTTTCTTTAGGATTTTAATGTATATATTGCAAGATATCTGATATACTTTAAATTATGAATAACTAAACTATAAAGGATGGATACGGAAAATTATGAAAAATGGATAATGCGGAAATCATTGAAAAATGAAAGAAAAAGACATAAAAATAGAATTCAACTTATATAAAATTAACTTTATGTTACTGATTCTAACATAAACTGATTAATTTAATTTTCTTATTATGTTAAAATTTACAAAGTTTAAATACTATATAAATGATCAATAATGTATTTGAGACTACATGTAATTTTAATAACAAATAATGCAATTAATATTTGTTCACAGTTTGAAATTAAATCGAGTGATACAGAAATTTATACTCTACTGCATATATCACAGAGAAATTTGACGACATAAGCATAGCTAATTTCTTCCAATTTTAATTTTAAATATTTTCATTTTTAGCTACAATGTTGCAATATATTATTTTCGGTCTCTCGTACTACCCGTTCTCATAGGTTTCTATGAATATTTACTTTTCACTCTATGTGAATTAGAAGTAGATATATTTAATGTGCTGGTGTATTGTGGAAGTTCGGAGAAGTGGGGCCAGCTCAGGTGTAGTCCCCGTCATCTGACCTTGGTATAAAATTACGATGTCCGTCCCAAAACAGATCATTGCTTTAAAGCGGGACGTTAATATAACTAAATTAAAAATATGTTTAATGTGAGCTGGAAAACATGATGTGGATTCTAAAATTACCTGAAGTCCTCCATTGAATGGAAAGCATAATTTAAAAAAAGATTTAATGTGTTTTTTCATGGTAATATGTTTTAGTAAGTCGTCAGAAGTTAATTTGAGATTTAACTCATACTTTAATTATTTTACAACAGTTAGTTATGTCTTATAAATTGGGAATATTATCCAGTTTTCTTTGTCTTCAATTTCTTTTTAAAATCGCAGTTGCAATTTAATTCCGTGCGCAACATATGTTTATTTTGGAATTTTAAATATTTTGTAAAAATTAAGAATCAATAAATTGAAATTAATTTGACATTCTAACCGTGGTTCAATAACTTGCAGATTTGGCAATTCTGTCGCTAATGATGGCGTTGACTAAATTCCGGCATAATGTCTAAATTCTGATTTTAGGAAAGCATCTCAAAGCTAATTATACTAAACTCTGAAATCAAATATTTAGAGAATTAAAGGTTATAAATATTCATCCTAATTTATATTCATTTAACAACATTGCTGATATCTTTGGTCTGGGAAGTTAAATATTTCTATCTTCTATAAAAACAGGGAAAAAAATATTTTTAAAAAATATTATAAAATTGAAAAAGATGAGATCTTTAGTCATAAGTGGTGTGAATTTTAATTTTTTTCAGCATATTATTTATAAAAAATCATATAAATGAAAATGTTTTTTTTTCTTCTAAACTATAGGTCATGCATAGCTATTATCAGAATTTTAATATAAAATATAATTAGTAGGTTGATCTGAAATTTGAAATTTTATTAATAGTCCTCCAAATAATATTGCAGAATATCTAATCATAAAAGGAAATGTTTATGTTGGTTTTGCTTACGCTTGTGTAATTGGTATCCATATAAATTAAATCGAAGGTAACATTGAAATGTTATTTCGAAATTTCGCTCTAAAAAGGATTGTGCAATGGAACTTGCAAAATTGCATTCAGAGTGCAAATTAATATTACAGTAGAAGCAAAATATATTTAGTATGCAAATGATGTATTCCATCTCTCATTTTCTTTTGATTGAAATATTATTTAAATTCAGCTTCTTCAATACTAGTATGACAATAAGCAAAGCAAAAAGACAAACATTTGAAAGAAACCGTTTGTTGCTAAAACTTCCGTTTTAACCATTAGTGTTTTTTAATTTTTATATTAACCACGTGACAAAAATGAATAGCTTTAGTAACTAAAATTTTCCTATGCCTGTCAATGACCTGCGATTACTATTAAGGTTGCCATTTACATGAGATTAATACTTAAATATCTTTTTTATATAATTTAAGTTCTAATAAAATTCGTTTGCAACAAATTTTTCTTTCATTTTATTGTCTTTCTCTCTTTTCCTATCACTTTGTAACATGTGTAATTCCCTAAGCGATACCATTATCAGTAATAGAAAAAGAAACATGTCAAATCATTTTCTATGTTTAAAAACTTTATTTCGCTTTTCTCTGGTTTTGATAGTGTTCATCATGTTACGAGTGGTTATTGCTTGCGGTTATTGCTAGTAATATAAAAATCAATTATGCATTCTAAAATTTTTAATTATTAATACTATGACTTTTACTACTCTTGACTGCATGGATTTTTAAAATTTAGCAAATTATCTTGTGAAAAAATATTTTCTTTACTTTTATTAGAATTAATGTTAAACTTTGATATCTAACGTGTTCTGAGATCTATCAAATTTCCATTAAGAAACAATATACATTTAGGATTCTTGCAAAATCATAACAATTTATTGTCAAAATTTATTATCGTTTCATTAATTGAATCTTTAAAAAAATTATTATGATACTTTTATGTTATATTTCTTTAAAAATGATCCAACCTGCTTATAAAATTTAATAATCTGTTAAAGTATTTTTAAAAAAATGTAATCTAAGAATTATAAGTTTAGCAGTCTTTGAATCCATGCATTATTATAGCAATATTTCTGCATTTAAAAATATTATAATAGTGTATGTATAGTCATAAGCAAGAAGTATACACCATTGTAACTCCCATTGCAAATATAATTGGAACTTTAACTAACCTTGCAATTTTGAACTGGGATGTATTCTCAGAGACTTAATAAATATCGCTATGAATGCGTGAAATGAAAAAAACGTGAAAAAGGAAACTGTTAATAGTGTCTTCTATTTTTTCTTGATATGTTTCAAGAACTCTAAAATTTAACCGAAGATGAAATTTTTATTCCTAAATATTGAAATATTAATGATGAATATCAATCTTTGCCATTTCTATAATTATCTTGAAGATTAAAAAAAAAGACCTAAGATTTTTAGAGCAGTAATAAATAGTGTTACAAACCTGCAATTCGGCTTCCCAGCATAGTTTATTCCATCAATAGAAAGAACGTTTTACAGTCATCTGAATGGGACTAGCGCGTCGGAGGTCCCAGAGCTTGGCGACAAACTTGGCGATCATTTGCTGTATATAGTTGTCGCTTTTGTGCTGTCCTGTGTGTCTTCGTGTAAATAAACGTCGTTGTTTTTATTCTACTTCTGCCTGCTGATTGAGCGTTCTTTACACCATATCACTCCCACTATCCAAACGAACCCCGGTAAAGAAAATTTCGTAACAATAGTATCATAATAAAAATTGAAAGCATTTGTATTTTCATCTTGATTTCAAAAAAAGGATTATTTTACTAGACTATTTTAATCTGTTACCTCTGAATGTTTCCATTTTAAAAGCACCATTTGTGAAATTCTTATGTCATTTTGTTTTTAAAATATTATTTTTAGATCTACTTCAACGAACCACAATTTTTTTTCACTTCATAACTGCAATTTGATTAAAAATCCTTTCCCAACTTTATAGAATAGTTAACACACGGAAATAACAATTATTGGAGTAGTAAATTCGTAATTTCCTTTTTCGGAAGTTTCATTTAGAAACACTGCTTTCTTACAAATACAAAAACATTATAATCACCTAATTTTTTTCATAAGTAGATTTCTTTTTCTATATGCATGTTTTATCCCTTGCAATTTTATTTTCCTTTAATTTTTATGGTTATTCATTTCTAATCGTAAAAGTTTTTTCCCTTGAAATTAAAAATATTTTGATGATAATTATTTTTATATATTCTTATTTTTATTATCTATTCCTAATCGCAATACTTTTTTTTGAAAAATGAAAAATTCTAATAAATATATTATTAAATTGAAGAAACACATCTTAAATAATTACAAAGGAATATATTAATAACATATTTCATAACAAACAGAAATCCCTTTCCCGCAAATGTAATTACTAGGCTATTACCATAATAAAAAATAATTATAAAAGAATTAATAATAAAATAGGTATATATACTGTATAGTATTTTTTAAATTTAATTTTAATAGATATCTCTTTTATAACAATTTGTTGAAAATTTACAATGGATAGTTCTAAAAAAGAAAATAATTAACATATTTTGCCTAAAGTTATTTTGAAAAATTAACCTTAATTAAAAAAAATTAACATTATTTAATTCCTTTCCTTAGAAAGATTTAAAGAGGTGTCTCTGTCAACAAAGAAGCAAACGCAGCCACCTGGAAAATCCCAGTATCATCCTCCATCATTTAAAGAAAAAAAAATTACAAGATCACGAAAAATTTTGCAAATAAGGGTGAAAAAAAACAGGCAAAAGGCCAATCGATCTTAGTTAATGCTTAGTAGCTGGATGAATATGATCCTAACCCATCCTCCTTCACCGCCGCAAGTTTTAATGCGCCAAATTTCAGGGGGGAGCAGAATTCGAGAAGTAAGATTAATGATTTGACTCGGAAAGGATATTAATTTGAGAGAAGGGGTATTTTATGTTCCGTTCTCCCTTTTTCTCTCTTCCTCTCTCTTTTTATTACTGATCTATGCTTCGCGAACCCCTTTGACGATCTGACACTGATCTATTGTCATATTTTAGATTAAAATTACTGTTCTTTGCAGGTTCTGTCGACCTGAGAATTTCAAAATGAACCTGCGATGAAATATATGTTTTAATCTTCAAGCTGGAGAAAACTTACCGCTGGGCGAATGGAAAATTTCTCTCGTTCCTTTCTTTAAATTACAGAATCGTAATTATTCCTGGAACTGTCAAATTCTTTCCTGGAAATTCACAATTCATTTCATAGATATTTTTGGGTGGCATTCTTTTCATTTAATACTATTTTTGTCATAAAATGCGACTTAATTCCTCATCTTTATACTTCTACTTGTAAATAATCCTCTAAGCAGTGCATATGTTGGCTTAATCCTTTGCATACCGAAAAATAATAATACATATGTGTGCGTATCGATTGCTTAGAATGTTCAGTAATTATTCCTGGAACTGTCAAATTCTTTCCTGGAAATTAGCAATTTGTTTCATAGATATTTTTGGGTGGCATTCTTTTTATTTTAATACTATTCTTGTCATAAAATATTACTTAATTCCTCATCTTTATACTTCTACTTGTAAATACTCCTCTAAGCAGTGAATATGTAAGCTTAATTCTTTGCTTATCGAAAAGTAATAAAACTTATGTACACGTATAGATTGCTTTTATTGCTTAGAATGTTCAGCAATTATTCCTGGAACTGTCAAATTCTTTCCTGGAAATTCGCAATTAATTTCATAGATATCTTTCGGTGCCATTATTTTCGGTTGATGTTATACTTATAAAACACGACTTAATTTCTCATCTTTACACTTTTCTTTATAAATGATCTTTTAAGCAGTGCATATGTATTTCTTAATCTTTTGCACATCAAAAAATAATAAGACTTATAATTCTGCATATGTGAGTGCAAAGATTGCTTTTTGTGCTTAGTATATTCAAAAATATAATTATAAGTTTGCTATCATTTCTAAAAATTAATGCAAGAATTCTTATTATTATGATTATCATCAACTAACAAGAATGTGAAAACGACGCATCCTTCCAAATAGCGATCAAGACTCTACATAAGAATAAAAATGGTTTAAAACATGAATGTAAAAGTTTATCACATAGTTAATGTGTGTCAATAAAATGATTGTGTGATTAAAGATTGTCATTTCTAAAACTCTTTAGAAAGAAATTAGCTAATATACCACAAAGCAGCATAGGAAAAAAAATTAAATGTAGAATGCAATATTGATTATTGTTTCATCCACCTCATATTTATAAAACTGATGATAAATAAATGATTAAAATTTGCAAATTATTGATTCATCTTGTAACCGTGATGATAGACACAATATACATTACAAGATTTTTAACTTAATACTGAGTTGTAAATCTCAGAACAATATTTTTATAGCAACTAAATTATGGTAACCTGGAATCTGAATATTCGAATTATAATTTCCATTAGTCAAATAACTTTTCTGAAATCTAATTATAAATATATTTTTGACTATGAGCCAATTTTATATTATTATTATTTTAATTATTATCCTCATATATTATTTTTAACAGAGACTATTTTTAATATAACCTAGTTAATAAAAAATTAATGCATGGATATTTGAAAACTGATCTTCAGGAAATAAAATGCGCATGGAGAAAAATAGATATCTTAAAAGAGTAATATCTACTAGTAAATAGGAACAATAATTCTAGTTAAGTGATTTTCCTTTAATGGTCTTAAAGCGTCCATTAAAGAAAGTTCCATCAAGTTGCTAATGATTGCTATGCTTTAAATCAATTTGTTTCTATCTTTTGGAAACTTTTTTTTTATCATGATGAGTTATTTAGTCCGCAGTATTTACAGCTAACTGTCTGACGCCATTGTAGAAGCCATGTAACATTCTTCTAAATTTTACATTCTTCATAAAGATCTGTTAAAAAACTATAAAATTCACGATAGATAAATTACTTATAAATTCAATATTACTTTATGGATGAAGCTATACGTATTATAATTTAACGTATCATTGCAAGAGAAGTAAACAAAATATACATTCTGCATTATAGATAGTGAGATATTCTTCTAGAAAATTTGCACAAAATTTAAAGAAAAGCTTTTAAAAATTATAGATATCGTTAGCATTTATCATGCAGGTAATAGCTTATATTTCCAAAAATTCCAATCTGATTAAGACCATCAAAAAATAAATACTTTAATTTTAGAAATATTTTTAAGAATTAACAGAGAGAGAGAGAGAACGCAGATAAACGCAGGCAGAACCGCCTGCATAAAGAGCTGATTTATCATATATATTTCTACTACTATTTGTTGAAATTATTTGATAGTCATGTAGAATGAATCCATTGACTCTATTGGTATCATAACATTCCAATTAATTCTCATTTTTTAGCCATATGTTATTTCTGTTCTGTTAAATATTTAATAAAATTTCTAGCATAATTAAATCTAACAAAATCAATGTAGTACAATTATCATTGGAGCCAGGAAATGTTGTCATGAAATTATCATTACAAGATTGATAAATTCCATTATTTTTTTTTAATTCTCAAAATTAATTGCTAAAATTTTCATTTATTCCATGGCTATGATTCAAAAATATTACTCAACAACAACGCTTTTCCCTTTTTTCATAAATTCCCATGATAATTCTAATAAACGTCATGAAAAGGATTAATTTTTCAATTTCAAGTTTTAACACAACCTCTCTCATTTAGTTTATATTCAAATCCGTATTCTTCTACTGAAATTTTGGAACATAAAAAATGGTGTGAATGAACTATAACCTCTATGTAACCAATAACATAGAGTAAAATTTAAAGAAATTCTGGAATAAAGCAGAAAATTTGGTTTTCATACTTAATAATTCTTCACTATTACTTCTTTTTGCACGAGTACCGTGGTCAGTTTAACTCTCATAAGAAGCATTTTTTGCGTATACCGTGAATTAATTTATTATTGCACGAACACCAGATGTTAAGAATACTTTACAGGTAGAACTTTATGGGTCCTGATGTAAATTAGACTAAATCACAAAAATTTCCTGTATGAGCAGGAGGAAAAATTATTATATGTAAAAAAGAAACTTTAGGGTTCATTTTACATTATTTCGATTTTTTTCTCATCTTCGTTGGCAAATAATAGTGGCCATTTACAATCCGGCCAATTGTTTTAAATTACTCCGCCAATATTTGGATAGTTTTAATGGTATTATTTCATTTTATATTGAAAAATAGTCCGTTACATGCTTTCACGTATATGATATCTATAACGCATTATTATCATGAAATGAAACTATCACAATTTTGAATTTCATATGAATACCGTTGTCCAATAAATAATATTTTGATATTTCTTTAAATAATAAAAAAAAATTTAAAGTTTTTTTCAAACAATCAAACAATGTCGTGAGAGATTATTTGTTCAATGATAATGATGAAAGTTAATTCGAATGAAATTAATTTAACTTATGATGCTCGCCCTATTAGTGTAATTATGGTTTTTATTTCTTATTTTAAATCTGCTGAACCAAATAAAGATAATAATTTCTCACAGTATTTAATTGTCGTCCTGTAATTTTTCATTTTCTTTCACATTTATGCAAATTCTTTTTTGGCTAAAGACATCCTTCATCAAAAGCTGAGGGTTGCTATCGTGGTTGTTTCGGAATTGTTATTTTCGAAATAAAGAAAGCGTTACGAAATAAACACATGATGAGAAAAAAAATATTATTTTTGAAAATATTTTATATATATATATATATGAAAATATTCGTGACTTTTTGTTCATTTTTTAAAAGAAATAGGAAAAATTGATAACTTAAGTGGAAAGTGAGTTATATCACAACATTACTCTTCTATGAAAAATAGTTGAAATAATACATGGTATGAAAATGTGATAGATTGCATGCAACTTTCAACATCGTGTTAAAAATTCATAAAATTTCAACTATAATTTACTGTGAAGAAGAATATATGTTTCCTAACAAAATAAAATGCACCAAGTAGGGAAAAATATTCAATTCTTAACTACAATAAAATTTTTGAAATCACTCATCTAGAGCGTAAAAATTTTTTTTATCTCATCAAAGAAAAGAAATAAAACATTAGCACCAAATATTTGAAATTGAATTTATTAGCTTCATTATTTTGTTAAAAATATTAAAATAATTTCTTTTTATTAATAATTCGTAATACAATAATTCCAATGTATTATCACTTATTAATAAAAATAGCTCTTTTTATTATAAGAGCTCTTATAATAAAAACAAACAGGAAAATTATTTAAATAATCTGAAATTACTTAAATCAGCCTAATTCTAAATTTGATGAAGATACTAGTTTTAATGTTTGTTAAACAATTTGTAAATTCTTCTTAAATTTGTAAATTAATTCATGATTCGTAAATTTGATGCTTAGTTTTCTTTTTTCCAGTAAATTTTTATTACTGAAATATTTTTTTTTTAACTTTTATATCAAAAAATATTTTTCTGTATGCTGATACACTAATAAGTTTTTCAATGGGCATTTAAGAAGCTGCACCAAAATGTCAAGAAGAATAAAAATACATTTTAAATTGTAGTCAATAAATTGGAGAAATGTAAAACCTAAATAAGGAAATATTGAATATGAAAATTACATTCATATTTCGAGAGATAATTTTTTTTAAAAAAATATATTCCTTTAATTAAATTTAGTTCATTTTATTTTGGCAGATTTTCATTTCTTATACACAACAGGATTAATTATTTTTTGTCCTTTCATCTCGAAATTTCATCAGAAGTGTTTTTTGGAAGAATGCAACATTTCATTAAAATAATTTCAATTTATCTTAAACAAATACTTTGATTCAGTCTACAAATTTTTAAATTATCCTCCAAACATTCAAAATACATTTCAATTAATTTATTTTATTGTAATAAATAATAATATTAGTGAGATCGTATTTTCGCTACTATTCAAAATGATAAGATTTGCCTATTGTTTAAAAATATTGAACAGAAAACAAAATTAATTATTTATGCAAAAATACAACGATTTAATGTCAAATATGCACAGATGCATATTAGTTTTCTTCAACATTTTGAAGAAAAGTTGCACTTTTAATCTCAGATAATAAGTTTCGCATCTGGTTTCTTACACATCTACAGAAATTCAATGAAAGGGAGTATTTTGTAACATTTGGTAAAATTCAAAAACAAGCAAATAAATAAATATTCATCAAAGCTTTAATAATGGAATGAGATGTATATTATAATGGAAATGAAATAAAGCAAATTACTAGATATTTATGAGTCTATTAAAAATATTAAAAACAGTTTTAAGATATCAGATCTTTATAGAGAGAGAGCCTAAGGTTTACCAAGAGATGGATATTGTCTATTATAGTGAGAAATAACAAGAATGTAATAACTGTTTGTGTTTCTCACGACTTACATATGGACACAAGAATTTCAAATTAAAGAGCAACACGTGAGAGTTTTGTGAGGAAAAAAGACATGCAGCAAACTCTGAATGTAGCAACCCTGCAAGACTCAGATAAGATAATCTCAACACGTTTCTTTGAAAAATCTAACAAAAGTGATAGCATCGCATTTAAAGAAATTGAAATATAGGACACCTCACTTTCAAAGAACGTTAAGCCATTGTAAATGGTAAGCCAAAGAATGGTAATGGTAATGATCTCGCCATCTTCTACATCTGGAATATATTTAGCTTTACCAATTACTTCATTCAGGACCAAATTTGACGAAATTCCGTCATGTAATTTTTCTCTCGATTTGTTTATTAAATGTCAAGCTATTAGTAAATCATCAATTTATCTTGAACAACCACTTATTAAGTAATCTTACTGTCATGCAATTATTCTATTCACCTCTAATGCTCGGAGGTTAAGAACCTAAAGTTCAAGCATTTTATGATACTCCCAAATCGAGGCTCTACTCTGAAATATCTGGGTTCAGGTCAAGCCAGATATTTCAAAGTACAGACTTGTTCATATAAACTATTTGGGTCTTAGAATATCTGGATTAATCTTTCAGATCTACCTATACTTTCAGAGCATGGAACGCTTCTTAAGAGAGTTCAATTGGAAAGAACCTAAGACTCGCTATTAGTCCTTCTACATTTCGGAACTTGATTCTAAGCAGGCATCTATTGGTTGATCCTACCATGAATTTTTAAGTTGTGAATAGAAGTTTTTCCTTCATATTCGATAGAGTATTTCCTGAAAAATTTCTGAAAAAAAGTGCCACGACTTCCAACCATATTATAGTTGATACCAGAACATAATTCATAGAAATGTTAATAAATAATTTAAGCTTTACATTTTTTTTAAATTTTGAAATTGAAAGAAACGTTTGCAATTTACATGTCCCATTATTAAACATATAATTCTCAAGAATTATTTTATAAGAAATTGTTTCACATTATCTAACCCAGATAATATGCTGAGGTTAATTTCTCTGCTCTGACATTGTTGATATGGCAAGGAAATTTAGTATGTTGGGTCCTTTCCACTATCGTTTACGTTATCTGATATTGCTTCATAGTTGGAAGATGCTACCAGATCAGTTGCTTTGCAGTTTTCAAATTAAGCATTAATCTAACATGAGTTAAACTAAAACTAATCACTGCATCAAATGCTACAAAATTTCATGCATTCAACAAGTACATATATATTACGATGCATAATACTTCACTGAAATATATAGAATTTTTGATATTCTTTTTAAAAAAATATTTCGGTTGAATTAATGGAAAGGAAGAATCTTTCAAATTAGCAGATGAATGAATGATCCATATTTTTATTTAGCATTCAGATGTGTTTTGAATTCGAGCCAATAAATGGATGCAGTATATTGAAGCAATAACATCAGTTTTAAAAATATGAGCTTTAGCAAAAGTTTATAATAAAATAAACTATTATAAAAACAAAATTTCCTAGTCAGATACCATCAAGAAAAATGAGTTTAAATTGAGCACGTCTGAGAGAAATGTATTCATTGGATTAGAAAGGAAATAGCTACTCACATCATTACTTTCAATGCATTTTTCAATTGCACAAAGAAGATGCCAACAGTTATGACAAACTCAATTCTTGAGTTGGAGATTTCTTGCATTTTAAAAAAGGTTTGGTCCTACTTTGTACTATAAGCACAAAAATTCTGCGTTGGCATATTCTTCGAATTTTCCCTTTCTGGTATAATATTTATTTTATTGCTGGAATCTCATTTCAAATTTATTCATGAAAATACCTAAAAGAAAATGATAGATTCTGAGCGAGGATCTTGATTTGCATTTATACTTAAATAATGTTTCCAATCAATCCGAACATTCTTCAGTCCTTACTTTTTCGCAATGGTATTAAAATAAAAATTTTCAAATTATGGTATTTTAGACGTTTGCATCGACAGTCTAATATCACCGCTATATTTATAGTTACTTTTTTTAACGATGACTTAACATTTTAAAATATTTATTATTATTTATAAGTTACCTAGCCGCTGTAACTGATGCACCAACACCGTTTTTCGTTCTATTTGTTTGTAAGGAAAAGTTTGAGCGTGTGTGAGTAGGGGGAAGGTGTTCTTTTATCCCTTACAATTTTCGAATTCTTATATTCTATTCTTTAAGAATTTCTGAGATATTTAACTCTAATTTATAGTAAAATAAATTATTACTGTTCTCAAGCTTTGGGATAAACAATAGTATTTGTTTTGCTATTAGGCACATAATAGTCTTATGGCAACAAACATTTCCTGTATATATATATATATATGTTGTTGTTGTTTCTAATGACACATGCCATGATGGACAAGCTCGCTGATAAAGTCAGCGATTTTAAGTCAAAAGCCAGGGGAGCGTCTCTTGTTTTAGTAGCGCCAGCTAGGGCCAAGATATATATATATATATCGGACGGCTTTAACAATTTTTTTGTTGTATCAAATTGTATATTTACATAAGGATGTGCTTTTTAAGTTTATCCAGGTATTTCTTAAAAGAGAACACGATTTTACGCTAAAAAAATTATCACTAACTATTACAGCCTTTTGCTATCTGCTCTCCTGCTGACAATTTCATATATCGCCATCTCCTCAATTTTTGTGGTACATGCAGTCTTGCCATAGGAAAGATAACCAATTGGTAACTCAAACTTTTGTGAGATGGCGCTATATGACATAATTCGAATGCGAATACGTTCGGTTCACATCCAATTGCAACAATGCAATTTATTGTGTTAGTCATTTCGGATAACATGTTAAACTAAGTGCATACGTGATTTTTTTTAAATTTAAATGACTGGTTTATATGTAGGAACGATTGAAAAATATTCATCGATATTCTGGTAATCATGTTAAGCATTCGAATGTAGCTTCGCATTCTAATTTGTCAGATAATATGAGAAACTGAGATCAGAACTTTGAACAGACCTTTCAGATTTTTCAAAATTAACGTCAGCAAACCATCTCTGAACAACTCAAACTTTCTGAATATGAGCAGGATCAAACTGAAACATGAATGAGCCATTTATAAATGATTTTTACATTGTAGGCAACATGAAATTGGCCACAATATCCAAGTAGGTTGTTCTCCTTAATGTTTTTATAGGAATAAGAAAGAAGCAATTCCAAAATAGATTCATCCTTCAAACTTTAACATGCGATAAACCTCTAACATCAGAATCATGAAACAAATTCATTTTAATGTAACTGTAATTAATTCATTTGTTAATTATGGTATCTTCTTTGATTGGAAAATTTTAAATCTTAATCGATATAATTAATTAATTATATGAGTTTTACATTATATAGGTGAATTTTCAATAAATCCTTATGAATCTATGAAATATTGCAACTTTATAATAAAAATAATTCCAATATAAAAATTAGAAATATATATATGTATGCATAATTTTTTAAAGAAGTTTTATATATCTAATAATTTATGAAGACTTTTAGAGTTTTTTCATTACTATCCATACAAACACATATATGAATTTCTACAAACGATTGCATACGAGTGCAATATATATAAGATTTTAGGAAAACAAATTGTGTCTGAGCCTTGATGTTTCATAGAATTAATTTCAGAATAAACAGGAAAACAATATACAGATACATGGGCAATACATATTGCAATATACAGAATATATTACATATTGCAATATACAGATACATATACAATACATATTGCAATATACAGATACATATACAATACATATTGCAATATACAGATACATATTGCAATATACAGATACATATACAATACATATTGCAATATACAGATACATATACAATACATATTGCAATATACAGATACATATTGCAATATACAGAAAAATGGGAATAAAATATTTTCATCTAGTTGTCATCTAAAAATATGCCACAAATACATATCAAAATCGGAAGTTGTGTGCAATAATGCATTGCTCCATCATGCTAATTTTTAGTTTACTTATCTTCAGTTCTCAAGAATATTTCGTTAAACAGCTAGTAAATTTTTAATAAGATTAAAGGCATGAATTTTTTTGTTTTGTTTGATAGACCTCTATGAGTTGAACTATTAGAATTTAAACTAAGCGATATGTAATCAATACTCGATAAGTACATTTTAATATATAATTACCTATTCTTGTAACTGATTTTTTTAGAATATTATCATTAAATTACTTTAAGGTTTTTGAAATTCTTTAGTTGATTCTATATAGTTTTGATTGGGATAAAATTTTTTCTCTGTACCAATCCTGGAAGTAGTAGGATTATTATAAAATTATAGTTCCATTGTTCCCAGTTATGTTGCATTGTTATGCTGCCCATTTTAAACAGTTTTATTTCGCTTTTCTTCTTATATTTCATATTTTTTTCAATACTTGTTGAGAGACCCTTCTTCGGCAGATTCTAGGAAGTTAATGAAATCGTGCAGAATATAAGAAACATTTCAATTTGATCACAGCTAGACAAATATTTTTGTGATATAGAATATTCCTTTACCTTTTATTTTTATCTTCAATTACTGATACTTCAATTACTGATTATTTTTATCTTCAATTACTGATAATTTTTTTAATTATTGAAACTCGAAAAAAAAAGTATTAGAAAATAACTCATTAAAAATCTCATGTTTTGAATTCTAATGTACGATTAAAATAGTTTTTGTAGAGGCACATACTTCGAAATTTTATAGAAAATGTTCACTTTTCAATTAACTTTTAACTCCTTCTTAGTAAAATAGCTACTTCCAATTTAGTAATTCTAGATCAATGGTTTATAGAATGCTTCTAAAATGTTTTAAACGATTTTTGTAACTTCAAATCCCCCACGGTAAAATTTACAGATAAGTCGCCAATTTATGATGCATAAACATGTTAAATTTTTGCTTTCTTTTCTATGTACTCTTTCAATCTTTCGTTCAGGGTCATAAAATTTGAAAACCACTGACAGTTAAGAACGTCTCAAAAGAAACATTTATCAATAAAAGCATCATTGCTTCTTATTTTTCCATTTCCCGAAAAAAACTTTAAAAATAATTCAACCAGAAAAGAAAATTTCCAAAATTAAGGTGAATTTTTTGCTCTAAAATACAATTCACGCTCAAGTAATGGTAATGCTTATAAACCGATGAAATAGCCACCTCCGCAGAAAATAAATGGTTTCTCTTCACTTAACAGTTTGGAAATACAGTCTTTGAAACTAACTGCGGTTCTTGAAGAGATTTAAGACCATTTGCCATAACCATTCCTGGCTCCCTTTCGTCTTTCTCCACCCTTGCAAGGTGGTCAAAACATCCCTCGAGTGCTCCTCGATTCTCCGGTCAATGAGCCTCTTCAAGTTTAATCCGCCCAATGAGTTTTTGGCTCAAGAGACCTTTTGGCGTCAGAAAATGGCACCATTTGGCTTGACATAAAAATAATCAAACATTTCTCTTCCAACCGATAACAAGTTTTAAATTCATTTCCTGCATCTGGAGGCCAAATACTTATCTTTATAAAGCTCAAGGGATTGAGAAGAAAGTGAATTGAGGTAAAGAAGATTCTCGTTGTTAAATGTGTGATACGAGTAAAAAAAATAATAACGAATTTCTATCATCGCAGTCTTGGATAATAATATAATGTATATCTTCTAACTCAAAATTTTCATAAGAAACATATTAGTTTAATAGTTTTAAGCATGTTACTGGCGAAACTTTCATTCTAATTTGATAGTGCATGAGTATCTTTCGCAGTGTTTAATTACATATAAATGTAAATTATCTTAATTATATTTATGATTCTGCCCTAATTTAAAATAGCATCACATACTTTATGAAAGCTATAAATCAATGATTCTTCTGTGGCAATGTCTATTGGCCAAAGCAATTTAGGGCACTGTTGTAGAACCTGAGAAAAAAGTTTGAGTTAGCTTTAATAAATGGCCCGTTGTTATTTTGGATTATTAGATTTTTTTCACCAAGAAAAAAATAACCAAGAAAGTTTCAAAAAGTAGTTGTCTTGACTACATTTATTTATCCACTGCTAAAGTGCACATCGGTCGATAAATTTCTGAAAGTTGCTCATTAAGAGCAAATTAAAAGAATAAAATCCGTAATCTTTTTTTTTTGTTCCTTAGTATGCCATTATATTACACAGTAGGCCATTGATGAGAACATTTCATCATATTTATCTCAAATGAAATTGCGCATATTATGAATTTCTTTACAGAAATTCCTGTCTGTTTTATAGTACAACGTTTTCAGCAATTGACCATTTTCATTCCTAGAATATTATTCTAGAAAATTTACATTTTACTTAAATATTAAATTAAGGAATTCTATATACAGGAACAATAAAAAAAACTGTTAAATTAAATTGCAAATTTAGCTCAGATGTATGTCCTTTTGCTTAATCTTTGAACTTCAATAAAAAAAACCTTTAAACTTCAATCAAATATCTCGTGTCAAGCAAGTCAGGAATGAAAGCCTCATTGTCTGCAAATTTGTATCAGCACTTTGTATTTCCTTTTTGATAGAATGTTTTCAGATATTTATCTATAGAAAATTTCTTTTTTACTCCAATATAAATCTATTACAGTTTTTCTCACAATGCTTTTTAATATGAAAGTAGTAACAGTATTATTGTCTCATTTTCTTATTTTCAGATACTATTTAGTAGTTCTTGATATTTTGTTTTAATTTAATCTTTGGCGAATATTCAGTATGATATGGATTCGTTCTTTTGCAAATCAATTCTAAAGATGTGTCGTCATATACATTAGGAGGAGAGAAATTCAATACAGTAGTTGTAAGGAATATCAAGTATTTTCAAATTGATAAAACTGGATTTTATAAAACCAAACAGTGGGCACTAATCACGAGGATTTTGAATGATTTTCCAAGTTTAATTATCTTTCAGATTCTGACGAAAATCTAATTCTGAAATCATCTAAATGAAATTTGTCTCCAATATCATGCGAATCAGAAACATAAGTCCCTACTCAAACCATGATAATAAACAAATAGATTAAAAGAATTGATAATTATATCATTATGTATATTATCATTATAGCATTATATCATTTCTTACAAAAAAATCAAGCAAATAGATTTAAAAACCTACAATCAACAGAACATTGTAGTTCTGCTATCTAGGGTGGAAAAGTTATTGAAGCGTATAAAAATTTATTTGGGAAAGATCGAACGCACAATGCAAAAAAATCGACCAGGAAGGATTTAATATATATACCATTAAATAGCAATTCCAGAGAAATTTTATCAGGAAGCTTAAGCCTCCAAACTCTTATCAAACTAATCAAATGAGACAACCTATATCACACAAATAAGCATCTAATCCACTTTTTTTTTTTTTTTGGAAACATTACTTTTTTGGAAACATTTTTTTTTAAATCTGCCATATGCTTACAAAAAACAAATGATTTAGGCATCTAGCAGATTTCTAAATTAAAAACTATAGAATCCAGGGGCTTAAGATTCTGGACTAAATTTTAGGTCCTTCGATACGTCTTAGCCTTTTACTAAGAAATAAGAAATTTAAAATAAGATTAATTTTCAATTAATAAAATCCAATGTATTACTCAATATATGCAAATGGTACTATATTTTTAAAAAATAAGAAACAAAAAAAGAAATAACTACCCTTTTTATTCAAAAATGATATTAGATACAAAATTATTCTGTGAAAAGGAAATCTCTTTTTTTTTTATTGCTTTAGAAAATGAAAATATTATTTTTGGCTTATTTTACTCTTAAAAATTTATCTGTACTTTTTAAAAATTATTTTCATAATTATTGAAATCTATGAAAGAAAACCAAAATATTGCATTCTTTTGATTATTCAGATTTTCTTTACGAGCACAAAGTGTTTAAAGTGAGAATAATTTAAAATATTTATTCTCAATTTTAGAGGCAGTATGTTTAGATTGCATAATACTTTGGACTTTTCTTACCTCCCTCACTGCCTTCCTTGTATATTTCGACGATATAACTCGACTGACAATACCGAACTGAACAAATCAATATGTTAGAATAATATTGATGATAAATTTGATCCAATTTGGTTTTCAATTTTGATTTAAAAAAAGCATAAAAATTTTCATTTTTCATCACATACTCGAATAGATATACAGACAAATTGTACTTCTTTTCGCAGATTTGAACAAACTTTTATATAGGTTATATAATTATAACGTGTCAGATTAGATTAATAATTTAATTTTATAAATACTTACAAATAAGTAATTTTCTCATAGATGGAATCAACTTAACACTAAAGCTACCACGAGCCGGTCAAATGACCGCTTCCAATGGCAATTCCAATGTATCGATGAAATGCCTGTAGGTTTAGTGTTAAAAGATGATACTGATATTTGATCCTAGATGTAAAATTGAATAGCTAGATGTAAAATTGAATTGAATTCACTCATCTATCCTCAGTTTTGTTGTAAAAAAATCAGGAGTTTAATCTCATATGTTTGACTTAACGTGTTCATATAGACAGACGAATACATGGATCTTCTCATTGACATATTTGGTATATAATTTGATTCAGTCCACAGTTTTAGGATGAATATCCTGCACAAGTTTCAGTCATTTAACCCGTTGGACTTTTGATCTATCAGATATACTCACAAACGGTCACATATAACTTTGAAAAAAATTGGTTCAATTCACTTCCTCTGGAGATTTAACGAAATCCAAATATCAAATATTTTTGTATATCATAATATTTTCGCATAATGTTTATTCTTAGTATTACAGTGTTTCTTCAGCCTTCGAGTATCTTAAACACTTCTCGTAGGTGCTGAAAGTAAAAATAACTAATTTCGAAAAATTAATGCTAATGATTTGTGAAGATTTGAAATGTAATAACTGATTAAACTGCACATAAAAATATTATGTACCGTAATAATAATCTGTACATAAATTTTATGTTTTACTGCCAAATCTGAATTAAAAAATAGATCTGTAGTGAATTAGATACATAATAATTTAATTTAAGAATGAATTCATTTAATATAACAATAAATGATTACATTAAATACAAGAAAGTAAATTAAAGATCTAATTCAAAATCATTGCTTGAAAAAATAATAATTAAACATATTTGATATGAATTAAATATAAAGTATAATAAGTTTATAATAATTAATAATTTGAATTAATAATTATTTTTAAATTGTGTTAATACAGTTGATTCCACGATAATTTATTAAATTAAATGCAAATAAGTAAATGAAAGAGATAATCAAAAATCATTCGTTCTTAAAATAAATCATAGCATATTCTATAAAGATATAAAAGAAGTGTCGTTTGTTCATCAGATTTCAAGGTCAAAAATAGCTAATATACTTATAACAATACCTAACGTTCTTTTTACGTAGTGTACGAAAGTACCAAATATGTCAATAGTGATTGATGAGTTTAAAAATTTTAATATTAAAGTATGAAATTTAAATCCTGAATTTTCTTTTTCATGTCGAGTTTATTTTCAAGCGAAATTTGCTAAAACTTCACAAACAATTTTTCAATAAAGTAAATAGATTAAGATGCAGGATATTTTGAAAAACAAAGAAATTCATGCAAATTTAATCTTTCCAACGTAATCAATCACTTCTAGTAGACGCATTCTGAATGAAATTTGGAGTATTTCAATAAATTTCGATACTAATACGGTAGAATAACCTATATTAAACAACTACCGTTACTCATTTTATATTTGTTTGAAGTCAATGGCATCAATATAAAAGAGGTATCAAACACTTTATGTGTATAAATAAATACCAGCAGTAGTTTGATCAAAAAATGTTACAAACTAAAAGTGTTTTGCAACTTAAAATTATTTTTAAGTTCCTTTTGGAAAAAAAATTTGTGAAATTATTATTTTTTTTATTTTGAGGAGATACAAATGTGTTAAAAATAATGAATTTTCATGTTTGTTGATTGTAAAAAGATGATTCGAAACTCTATTCTTAATAGAAATCACAAACATAACAAAAAAATCTTCATTGCTTCCTGGGAAATTTATAGAAAGAAAATTCAAAACTGTTGAAGAACATTTACTCGTTACGTAGCCTTTCTACTGGTTTAAAATGGTTTTTCTTATTTTCCAAGGTGAAAAAAATTACTAATTACTATTCTATTATTATTATTTTTCTGTTTCTACTATTTGCGCATTTATTTGTAGCTGTAACTTTTGATACGATGAAACAAACTACTTATAAATACGGAAAGAATCTAGTATATGATTTCATTTTTTTTGAAATTGCACATGGTTGATAGAAGAAAGGAATATTCCGACTTCCCATAGGAAAGCTTACGTATAAGTATATCATACAACCATAAAATATTTTAATGTTCGTATCTGTAGTTGTCTTGATTATTGCAAGTCAACTGAATTATAAAAAAATTTTACAAATTGAACAAGCCCTTTTGAACATAATATGTAAATATAATACATAGTGAATGTTTTCACTATGATACCGTAGTTTTTATATGGGAACAGAAACTGTTGATTTCTTCCATAAAATCTAAGGTTGCGCAATTTTCACACACTGATTTCGGGTGTAACAAAAGCTAAACAAATAACGACAAGGCGTAATAAATTATATTATCAGAATTGTCTTTAACGAATTTTTTTTCTGCATTTATTCTTTATATTTAAAAATTGTAAGTTTGAAAAGCTTTTTTTTTATGACTAAACAACTTTTTTATTGCCCATAGGTAAATAAATTATTTCAGATAGAAAAGAGCAACTATTTTTTAGTCTGATAGAAAACAACGGCTGTTTTTTAATCTGATACTACAGACAAAATCTCTAAACTGTTGCAACAATGAAATCGAATTTGAAACAAATCATAATTTGAAGTTTATAATTTGCGATTACTGAACAACAAATCAGAATTCCAATTTTTGAGAGGATTTTTATTTACTATAGAGAGATAGAAAATTCTTCCTCATAAATTTATGGATTTAAGGTAAATTACGAATTTTAAAATAATTTAATTGGATGAAGGCCACATATTTTAAATAATGTTGTTATTATAATTTAAAATTGCATTACCTAATAATAGTTAACACATTGAATTGCATATCTATAATAGAATTATTATAAATTTTAATTTAAAATTTATCCAGGAATATATGAAGGAAGTTCTTGTAATTCTTATAATTCCACTAAATGCCGGAATCAGGAATTTACTAGATTTTGTCTCATATATTACCGGTAGGGAGCATAAACTAAAAAAAGATTCTCTAGAATAGTGTTAAGAATTTAGGTATAAATTTTAAATTTAATAAATCTAGTAGACTAATTTTTAATTTATTGTCTATATGGAAGCTGAATAAATTTCTTGATCTTTCTAATTTTCTGTAGATTAGAATCTAGGTAATTTGAAATACTTTATTCAGTACAGTCTTTATCAAACTATGTAAATTTAGAAATGCCTGGACTAGGATATATTTTGAATTCTTTATGTTACAAATATGAAAGTTTAAAAAATAATCTACTAAGTATAGGTTCAAAATATAACAGATCTGATAAAAATATCTGATATAAAAGATATGATAAAAACATTTTTGAAGCACATAGTGCAAAAATAATTTTTGTATGAATTTTATTACTTATGAAACTAATATTACTATCAATTTTCATATTTTGTGAAATTGGCATTAACGATATAGATCATTTAATATTTCATATCTTATTTCATTTCTAAATAATAATATCAAAATAATTTTTGAAAAAAAAATGCTTTCCCTTGCTAAAGTACAGAAGGTAGATATTCAGACACTAGTCGCAAACTTTGGCCTAAAAATAAGCCCAACTGTAGGCAATTTTGATTTGATAAAACTAATTCGTTCCTGAGTTCACTACAAACCAAAGACCTCTAAAAATATTTTAGAAGCTGTATCTTCAAGTGAGACCCAAACAGAGAAAAATGAGTTAGAACTTGGGGCTAAGGCGAAGTAAAAAAAGAGATAACTTATGGTTAAACAAATGGAAAAAGAGAAAGAATTTGTGGCTAAACAGAAAGAGAAAAATAGAGAACTTATGACTAAAAGAAAAGAAATACACATCTTTATCTGATCGAGAGTCAAAGTATTGATTATATGTAGTTAAATATTATTACGACGACCAATCATTTCCAAATGCTAAATATTGAAGAAAGGATAAGAATTATTTCATCGGCAAAATGTATCACGACAGTAAATTTGCCCAAAGATGATTGGCAAATACTTTTATATCCTAATGTTCAACGACTTGCACCATTTAGCATTCTATTTAGAATATATGAAACTTTGTGAATGCAATTTGGACTCAAGAAAATCCCATATGTATTCAATAAGATAATTTCTCAAATTTTATTTTCTATTCCATATATTAATGATTTCAAATTTTTTTCGCCGAAACTGGGCATCACTTCAAATAAAACTCATTTCTTTCTGGTGAACACCATTTTATTTTCGGGCACATGTTTTGTGCCCCTTCGAAGGGATTCATACAGATTAGGACACCTCACACAATTGGGTGCCACGTCTAGGTCACAGAATCGTTCTTACACACTAAACCTTAAGATACAAAAAAGAATTAACAAAAACTTCTTACTCGACAGATACGCCATCTATCGGCGTGAAGCTGTAACATCGTGTATATGAGAATAGTTTTGAGAAGAATTCAGAATTATGAATTAAATATTAAAATTTTGAAGCTTCAACCTTTTTTATAAAAGAAAATGAAAAATCTCAGGCATATAGACATCTTCAGGGTATCAGGAAAACTGGACACTAGTCCTCGAAAACACTAAAACTGACCGAACTGAAATCAGAAGCAATGCAAAAGTTTCCTAATGGAATAACGAAAAATACCTAACTCCTAACAGAGCATTTCTAGAACTTGTAATATACTGTAGCAAATACATTCCCATGTTTTCTACACTTCTTGTTTTCAATTGACAGATGCTTTAAAAGGGAACGCTAATAAAGAAGCTGCTGTATGGACAGAAAATTGTGAAAGATACAAAAAACACTTTATACAAAAAACACCAAGTATTTTATTCTGACTAGACTCAAATAAATTTTCCTATGAAATTATAGTCTAAAAATTGTTCATTTTTCACTCTCACACTTATTTAAACTGTACAGAATTGTGTAGTATTTTTAGTACTTTGATGTTTAACTTTTAAATAAACATATACAATTTAGCTTCAAGATATTAGTAAATATACTGCCATCTTTCCATCTGTTTAAAATTCCAGCTTTTACTCCCTTTTATATTGTATCTTAAAAGTATAGTTTTAAGGCTTTCATTGAAAAGTATATCTTAAATCCCTTTTGCTTATTTTTGTGGAGTGCACTGGACCATGATGATATGTATTCGCAATACTATTTGAAGGTACTCTTAAGAACTTTTCGTCATTAGAACCTTCGGAGAGTTTTCCTAGCAAAACAAATCTCTTTTTCAATAATAAACGTTTTTATTATGTTTCCACAGGAGATAATTTGCGAATTAAATTATCTTTGCGCATAATAATTTATTTACCATTCACAATGTCCTCTGTATATGAATTCATAGGCAGATGTAGCTTAGCTGCAACTGACTGAAACGGTTTCACCAGGAATTGTTGGAAATCGCATATCCTAGTCGAATGCTTTAACACAATGATGTATCGTATTTTTATATAATAGATACTAATCGATACCCAAGATCAGCATGGGATAACTTCCCTCTTCCTCCAGTGTCAATTTAAAACTTGTATTCATTTATTAGTCCTGTATTATCAGTCATTACTATAGTGTAAGTCAATCTTATGTCTTCAACTTAATTTATTGATTTTATATTCCATGCCCATTGCCTTTAATTTCTTATCAAGCAAATTGTAAAAGGAAAGGTTTCTTTCTATATCTACAGTAGTCCACAAAATGAATAGAATACCTCTTAACGTTTTTATTCATTATCCCATCGTCACAAATTTAGCTTCGATGGAAATGGCGTAAGGTTTGTTTAGATAAACAAACTGATTGAGCGAGTTAATTAACGCAATTAATTAATTTCTATATCTAAATTTTTCCATTACACTATCGATGTTTCCTATTGAATCAATTTGTCATCATCAAATTAACCTCTCAATAAAATCTCATGGAAATAATTCTAATGATAATTTCGAGAGTTATAGGGTTTTGAAAATTGACGTTTCTAATGTTAAATGAGTTTTATAATCATTCGGTTGTATTACAGAATCTATTATATATTTCTCAAAACATTTTCACTAAAAGAAAATTATTGTATTTTTAAAATCATGAAATAAATCCGTAAAAAATCCTATTTTCTATGAACTTTTAAGGTTGAATGTGGGAAAAAGTGAATTGTAATATAATAAAATTTTTATATTAGAGGAAAGCTGACATACTAAAATATCAGAATTTGAAACATTGTATGCATATTCCAAATATTTTACAAATATTCACAGAAATTGTAAAATCCTCACAGTAAATTTGCAACGTCCACTTTTTGAGGGACCGTATATTAAATTTACTTGTATTTATAAATATACTCTTCATGGAGAACGAACTTCAATGAGCTTATAATATAACAGTTGTCTATTACCAGATATATTTTAATTTAAAGAAAATTTTCCTTTGTAATTTTTTTTTTCCTCTAAGATTTGACTGCAATATGATTGACAGCAAGAATTTTTACTCTTTATACTCTTTAAGCAGTTATTATTTGCAAACAAATGAAGTAGAAATCTAAGGAAATCTGCTCTATTTATAATCCATGAAGTTAATTAACACTAAAATATGGTAATTATTTTTAACCTATTATTAATAGATTCAATGGCCTGATGTTGAATGCTCAATCATTAATTTCTTTGATTAAGTGGAGGATGTTTTTAGTGTATCCCTAAAATGATTCCCTCAGAGCTATAAATTATTCTACTCTTTGCAATTGCATTGTGTAAAAACACAATCCTTCTCTTCCTTGGGTTCATTTTATGGAGCGTATTGACAAATGACTTGCGCCTGTGATCATTATATAGTCATCATCGAGAAAAAAGGGAAATCACTTCAAACTAGACCATTTTATTTTAATTTGTCTGAAATATAATTCTTAAGATTTCCAATTTTGCAAAATTTCATGTCAATGGTTTACATATAAAAAAAATAATTTTGTTCTGCATCCTTTTCTAACATTTTAATGATGACAATTTACTTTTGTTGATTCCAAAACAAACTTTTAACAAACAAAATTTGTATATTCGAAACTACTTTCGCATACTCCAAACTTGCTTCTAAGTCTATTGTGTATTTGATTGCCTTTGTTCATTTCATCTTATGCAATCCAATACTTAAATATATAGTTTGTTTGAAATAGTTAAATATATAGTTAAAACTACCTTTTTATTTCATCTCGTCTCTCTA
>JAPMOR010024342.1:0-15787 GCA_026543865.1 Argiope aurantia | reverse complement strand
ATCATTGAGTTATTTCTATAGCTCTGTGAAAACTGTTTCAACTGAAAAAGTACCAGGAATCAAAATCATCTGAATATTAGATATCTGATTATATTTTAGTTTAAAATGCCTTATATTTTTACTTTGAAACAGTAATAAAATTTTTAAGACATCATATGTTGAAAAACTTCAAAGTTAACGATCCTGTTGTCAACTCTATGAATCAGATAATTCCGAAATTCGATTTAATTTAAATATTTTGTTATGATTTAATGTGTTATAAATACAAAAAAGAATTAATTTTAAAAAATGATTTTTTTTGGTCAGAAGAATGTATATACGATATCTTTTGTAAGATACGTTACATCTATTATTAGAATATATTCAATTTGCCATTATTCAACAAGACATCTCACCTTAATAATTAAAATTTAAAAGCTTTATCCGTTGTAAAATTACATTTATTTACATATAAAAGTAATTTCTTTCAAAATAAGATATAAGTATAATAGTACATCTTTCGTTAGCAGTTGTTTTGATGACAAAGAATTAAGTTTCTATAAACTTGATTTAATGTATTTACACAATTTTTCTTAGTTTAAAACGCCCTTCATTTTAATATTTGAAATTATTATCTAAAGAGTGTAATATCTTTTTAAACCCTTGATCATACTATAAAAATCCATAAGAGGAATATTTATGAAAAAACTGAAAAATTCTTACAATATTAAAAAAAAATTATTTAATATATGTTGCATTAGAATAAATTATGATGACGACATTTTTGGCGACACAAGTTTATTTTGGCGATGCAAACAATTTATAAGTAACAACTTTTATTGTTTCTTCTTTGGGAGCTGTTTCAAATACTATTATTTCAGAGCACTATAAATGAATTGTGTTGCACTTTTTTACATATATGAAATAATTATGCAAGAAAATTTGACTATTCTCTTTTTTTAAAAAAAATACAGATATTTACATATACTCATATGTAATTTTTCCCAAATATTTAATTTAATTAAAAAATGTCATCATCTGTTTTTGTATAAAAATATTTCATGCATGGACACATAAGTTGAATATGGACAGAAAAACCATTACACTGCTTATGTTACAATTTTTATCTTGTTTATCTAAATGGAAATTAGAACAAAAGCTGCATTTTTTTAAAGTTAAATATAGCTTTAAGTGAATTTAACTTAAAGTGGCACATAGAGTATGTAATTTTCTTCCAAAATCTAGCTATTTATTCTTTGTAGATTATTAGACTAAAAAAGCCGAATATTCCCAATTAGCAAACGTTATTGTAGGACTTCTCCACAATATAATTCTCTATTTTGAATGTCGGACAATATTATGAAAATATCTTAACAATATTGTTGGGAATTTTATGCTTATAGTGTAACAATTTTATAATAAAAGTTTCAGTCTTTTTTTCTAATAAAAGTTTCAGAAACCCTTTCTTTAAAGATGATATAGATCCTACACCATTTTTTTTCCTTCTTATTAGCACAATGTTTCCAATAATATTGTTACGATGACTTAAAACTTGCTGCGGCATTCAGAATATCCAATAAAATCGTGGCATTATTGCACTGTGGTATAGGAACAGTACTATTATTGTACTATAGGTTATAGGAACAGCTGTTGTCCAACAACAGCTCTTTCATTTTCATTAGTATAATGACTCTAATCTCACTTGATTTAACATATCCATCCAAATTCTTGAGTTAAGGACATGATAAAGGGAAAATAGTATATCGTCAGTTAATCAAGGAGATTGTGAATTCTTTAAAGTAAAATTCTAATTTAGCAGCAATGTATGTTGATCGGTGTATGTATAAACGGGGAAAGACAGAAAATCCTCCAGCAATTACCTGACTGCCAAGAGAATCATGTCATTAAAGCACCAATTTTGTTATTATATATTCAATAATCTTCATAGAATCCATAATGAGTGAGAAGGCATTAACAATAATCCAGCAAAGTATTTAAGAACTTCAAGCTCAACGGACATGTAATATTTTAGAAGCCTTACACCATTCTTCGCATAATTTTCCTAATTTTCTGTCATCTTTCTTAAAATTCGAACTTTAATTTTAAATAGAAATCATTAAACTCCAACTAATTCAATAACTCCCTTGGTGAGCCTAAGCATGTTCGTTGGAAACAGCGAGTCGAATCGTTCAATATTGAAATTTTGTGTGTGCTGTAGAATATGATTCATAACTTCCGTAATATCTCAAAAAATTATTCAAGAAATATTTATCTGATTCAATAAAAAATATGTATATAATATTATAATAAAATGTAGAACCATCAAATACCGATTCAGATTTCAGTGTATACTTTCTTTGTATTTCGCATCCACAAAAAATGAAAATAAATCATTTTGAAATTCAGAATATTTTATTTTGTTTCGTCTGTTTGTTTTTTTAATTTGTTGAAATATGTGAAAAGTTTATAAAGTGTTTTAAATAATTTACACTTCTGTTTTAAAATAATTTAATTTTAACTAACCATCAGTTCCATATGGTTATCAAAATCATTTTAGTATAAATTAATCAGTGAAGAATTCATTTGCACAATGTAAAAGTTATCCACAATAATGAAATATCCAGATTAACATGCATTACGCCAATTGTAATGTTTTTCTTTCCATCGTCTTAGTTAAATTCCACTAATATATTCCTTAAAATTATAAGTCGTTGACATAATTAAAAAAAAGAAAAGCAGATATTCTATGTATGTATTTACAGCAATTAAATTCTTAAAAGTATTATAAAATTCTATATTTCCCCTTATTTAGTGTAGGTAATAAAATTTAAATACAGAAAATATGTTTGAATTATTCATAAGTACATGAAAGCGCCTAATGGCGCAATGAAATAAGTACTAAGAAACAGATTAAATGTGTATTTTCTGAGAAAATTTTCTACTTTTGTAAGTAAATTCTTTTTTATAAGTAAGTTCTTTTTTATGAGCTAATTCTTTTTAGGAAGTTTATTCTGTGCGAAAGTTTTAACAACTGCAAGAAAAATAGGAATACTTTATTAAAAACATATTTCAAACAGTACCTTCCTTTGATTAATATGAATATGCGAAATGTTGTAATCAATTTAAATCCAAAAATTAGTAACAATTATTATCCCATTTGGACTATGAACCAAAAACAATTTTAAAAGAAAAGGAGATAAATATTAAGATGGAATAACTTCAAATCGTATTGAAAGCACAATCAAAATCAGCTATGATGGAAAATACACTTACGATAAAAAAAACTAAAATTATTAACTTGTACATTTCTATTGTTATTAACAGAATTTTTCTTCAGAAAAAAGTATAATTGTAATTATTGTTAAAATTATAAAAGTATAATTATATAAAACTATAAAAGTATTAGTATATAAAAGTAAAGAAGTATAATTCTTTTAGGTTATATATTTAAGTTTAAATTTATTAATATATAATATTTAATATATTGTTCGATATTTAAGTTACATCACCTAAAAACAATTTGAAGAATGAAACCTCAAAATGTAGTTCTATTTTAGAACATTTCGAATTTTTAAAACTTTACTCGGTCATTAGTATATACAGATTAAAACACAAACAGTATCTTGAAGATAACACTTTCAAAAGTTTCTATCTTGTGTTTTAAACAAGGTAGAAAGAAATACTGATAAAATTTTTCAGTAAGAAAATAAAAACTTTTTTTAGTCTAAAAAGAGAGATATAAACTGCAATTGCGAAAGTGATTTTCTTACAAAGCTGAGCAGACAGACTAAATTAAAATGTAGTAAATGTATCACCTAATATATCTCAATCTTTATTTTATAATTGAAAAATATTTTAAAAAATAGAATCTGCACTGAACAAATAAAATTAAAATAAATTTCATATTTCTTTTTGCAAACTCAAAATTACTTTTATTATCAAAAAATTGAATTCATCTCTCAGAATCAACAAAACAAAAATTATTTTGTAAAATGAAAAGAAGTAATCGTTTCTCGTGCCTTTTAATAATATATGTGATTGCATTCTATAAAATTCAGTAAAATGAATGTCAATAATATTTTTATGATTGAAATTGTGATGTGAATTAAAAAAAACATAAGTAGAAGAAGAAAATTATATCCACATTCTTCATTCTGTAAATAAGTAGGTTCTTCTTTTCTCCTTTCTTCTTTTAATTTAGATGAAATTTTATATCATTAAATAAACCTTTTAATGTTTTTTTTCTATTTCAAATTATCTATATTTTATTATGATTTTAATGATGTTGTAATAAAACATGTTAATAAACACTCCCATTATCTTTTCATATCAGCAAAGAAATAATTATATTTGAACAAAAGAGAGAGATTTAAATATTTGATGCAGTAAACATGCGAGTTAAATTAGCTGTTTTTTTCCCATTATGAAACCTATCTTAAGCTTATTTGCTTTGAATCTGATTTAATTTTCAGAGGGTTTTTTCCAACAAAAGGAAAATTGATTTTCGAGTGCTTATCGTATAAAAAAAAAGTGTAATTATTTTATTTTGATGAATAATGAATTTGCGGAAATGCTGCTTTTCTACTAAACGCCGTAAATTACATAGTGTGAATATAAAATATGATGGCTTATACAGTGCGTTCTTCAACTGCAACTAATAGTTGTATTGATGCTAATCTATCAACTACGATAATTTCCAATAAGCGTATGCATAATTTCAACAGTAGTGTATTCAATGAAGTAGAGAAAAAATAAAAATTCGTGTAAATAAATGGCATACATTTATTTCAAAGAAACTTGCGTAACGCACTTCACTAAAAGTTTTGAAAAATTCAATTTTATAAATATATTTTTATTCAGTACTAAAGTTTATATGAATATACCCCTCAATCGTAGACCACGTAGTTCGAGATGTTTCCCAATTTTTTAAATAGATTTCTACATTTTAAGTTTTTATTTTTAATTCATTATTAAAAAATTTATAAAATTTTCAAATCAAATTTTTACTAAGGAATAAAAATTTAATTAAATTAATTTATAATCTAAAACTGCACTTAACCAAGCACTCACAAGTGTACAAAATTTCAAAACTGGTAAACAACAAAACATGAGTGAAAATTCCATCTTTACTCATCATGTTGACATTATGAGTTGCCATCATCACCACATGCCCATCATGCTGACAAAAACGCAAATTCAAAAATTTAATATTCTTACAGCTTACTAAACCTAAGAGAGTGTAATATTCAGCATCTGTTTGTATGAAATGAAATAAATGTAAAATGTGATATTTTCTAAAAAAAGGAATGAGATAAAAATTCTTCTGTTCTATATTATTAAATACATAATTCGGCTTTACTTAAGGCATATATAGTTTAATACATATAGGGCTCAACAGCTAATTTCCAAAACTTTATAAATTATCATATATATCTAATAAATTTTCTAAATTAAATAAATAAATAAATATATCTTATGCAGTTTTGAATCAGAAAATGTTTTGATGAATTATGAATTTTAAATTTTTATATAAATAATAATAATGATAACAATTTTTATATAAATAATAATAGAGCACTAATATTTTAAATAATAAAGATTCCATTCTTTTCAATTAAAGCTGACTGAGTTATAAAAATTTAAATGTCTCTACTCTCTAAAAACACACGATTTTAGATTTCTCTTTCGACCGTCTTCAAGAAAATACGCCATTTAGCACTGGAACTTTCCCCAAGATTAATTGTTTAAAATTTGAATGTCACCATTCTATAAAAACGCAAGAATTTAGACCTTTCCATTCACCGCTTTAAAGAAAATAGCCAAACCGTTGATTGTCGTAAAATAATGATATTCAAATCTTTACAATTAAAGCAGACGTTATTGCAGAATATTGAAACGTTAAATTATCAAAACAATTTAGCTAAATATGATACCTAGCATTGAAGGACTGTATAAAATTTAGAGTTCATAATTGTTTGCAGAAGTGCATTTATTGATTGAAATAAAATAAAATACTATTTTCCATATTTAAATCGTTGTTGTTGTTTCTTATGGCATTTGTCATAAATAAGCAGACTAACGAAGTCAGCAATTTTAAGCCGAGAGAGCGTCTCTTGTTTTCAGTAGCACCATCTACTTCTCAGCTACTTACGCGTCACAACCCTTTTAAAGGAGTGAACTTTATTCATACATTTCATTCACTCACCATAACACACACATTCGCTTGCACAACCCCTTTTTTTACAGGGGGCTCATTCACACACTTCACAGACTGAACACAGGGTAAAGAACAATTATGCCGGAACCAGGACTCGAACCCAGAACGCCCAGATTACGGGGAAGAGACGCTACCCCTAGGTCAGATCGCCGGTATTTAAATCTTTTTAAGGTAAAACTGAATTTTATGATAAATTAGATAAATTTTTTATTGAATAATTCTTTCAAATACGGCATAAATTATTTTTAAAAAATTCTGTTTTCCTTATAAGATTACAGTGTTGAAGTATTCACATTTTTGCTGTAATATTTTTTTAAATATCTGTTTGATTTCGGCAAAAATATTTTGCATTTATATATTTTATCTATTTTATTTCAAATTCAAATTTAATTCTTACGGCAATTAACAGCAAATTAGAGAGATATATTTTTAAATCTAATTTTAATAATTAATTTAATAATTTTATATCATATTATCCCATACTAACTTCGTTCTAAAATAGTCTCTTATTTCCTGTTCCAATTCTTTTTTTTTAATTAATTCTGCATGCGCTCTATAAAACTGTTGATATCAACATTTTCACACTCTCCGAGTGAAGGGATAAAAATCTTTAATGCTTGCTAAAGTTTCCTTACATAAATCGACACGTGGCAAGGAAATCCCTATCGAAATCTCATTTTAAAATCACTGAGGGGAAAATTTTCTCTTTTTCGCTCTCTTTCATTCTTGTATCGCGATGAGAACGTTCGATTTCATCATCGCTTCTTGTACATAGTATGCATCCCAGATGGAATAAATAAAGTTGAAAAATTCAAAAGTGGCTTCTCTTTGGTGACGCATCCGCTAAAAATTATGTTTACATATACATAGTACAAATGAACAAAATAAGGAAAGCTTTTATAATAAAATGAGTTCTGTGAGTATCGAAATTTGAAGCTTAAAATTATTTTATTGAAGAAATTATTAAGATACAAAGGTACATAAATATTTAATTGAAAACTATAGAAAGCATTATAGGTGGCAAAACAGCTTGTCTCTAAAGGCGGCTAGTATCAAATAAGATTAAATAAAGGTGACTAAAACAGCATTTGTATAAATCTCTTCATGTTACTTATTTTCTCGATACAAATCAACCTTTTTAAGTTCAAAAACAAGATATTCTACCGATTAACTCAGACTTTTTTTATGAATAGACTCACTTTTTCAAATCTCAGCTAGAATCCTTTCCTGTTAAGATTCCATTTAATTTCACGAGGAATATCATCATTTACTTACACTTCCCCTCAGTAATATCCTGAATTCAGGGAAGGATTCTTTTATATTGAAGATTGAATTAAAACGCTATCCTCGAACTAAAAGAAGTGTGAGAGTTCTAACGCATGTTACGATAACGCACCATTACTACCATGGAATACATCCGAGAATCGTTTGTATGAAAAAAGTCGAAATTCTTTTAGAAAAACGAATCATTACATTTTGGGTCCCACAGGATGATTTCGGAAATAATTGCTTTATTTATGAATCTTTGAGTGCATACTTTAAATATTAAGTGTGTTTACTTTGACTAGGATGTAAATGTTAACTTCAACATAAAAAAATGCTGAGAATTTGTCAATATATTTTATACTCATCATATAATTTTTTTAATGTAGGCATTAAACTTTAAAATCGGCTAAATAAAAATTAAAATCATCTAAAAAATGAAATAAGTTATTTCTTTCTTACTTTGCTTATTTTTGCATCGTAACTCCTATTCAAATAATTTAGTTTTAAAACGAACTTTAAATAAATCGGGTATACGACAATAAACTTGGAATCTTTCCCCCTGTAATCAGGTAAATTGTTGTTTAGTGCTGCCATCTGCATTTCCTACAATGAAACATCCTGTAATGTATAATGAGAAGATAAAAATATAGGCAAATAATTATTTGATTCGTGCTGCTATCTAGCGGTCGCTTGTATTTTCCATTTTTTACGTTAATATTTTGCAATCATTAAACGTCTACTTATTCTTGTATTCTTTTTAACTGTATCTGATTTCAATGATGATAATTGGATTAAAAAAAACATATTTTTTCGATAAAACATTATTTTCAATTAATGCACTTCATAACATAATTCTATACGTATTGAAGTTACTGACACTTTATACTCCTAATTTTCTGTTGAACAATATAAGAATTTTAAATGTAGAAGAAAAAAAGTCACTGACGAAAACCTTAATGTTTATTAAATACATTAAAAAATTTCTTTTGATATTTCATGGTATTTGCTAGATTACAGAAGACAGTAAGGGAAGGTAATGTCTGGTTATGTGCATAGAACAACTCAAAACATTTTTCTGTTGCAAACCACTTTTTAATTGAGAAAAAAAAGCCTGATTTATTTAAAAGCAATATTCCACAAATTTGAAGCTAATATTAACTATTGAAGTTTCCACATTGCGTGTGTAACTAAATTCGAAACGAAATTGTTACTGAGAATTTTTAGGGATCCTTACATTCCGGTAAAAGCATATCTTAATCATTTTAGCAGAATATATTTCTCTAGAAAGTTTTTCGTTATTCCGTTATAATAACAAATTGCCGATATAATGATTACCGTTATAATATAGTAAGATTTAAATTTTCTATAAAACTAAATTTCTATAAAATTTATATTTCCAGATGTAAAGCAAAGATTTCATTATTCCTTAACAAAAAAAAAATTATTTCAATGTATTTGTTATTTAAAACAGTGGCATTTTACAATGAAATCTGATCAAATATTATTCATAAACAGAAATGAAACAAAGTACACTTTCGTGGACAAGTAATAACATGTGGATGTAATTGCCCATGGGAGTAATTCAAACGTGGTCTAAATATATATTAAATTTTTGTCTTCTATCAAATACAGATTGATTTCTATCTATACGAAAGTAAAAAGGAATTCAATTATCTATTCTCTGGAATCTCATAATTATAGGCTCAATAACAATTTAAAAACTTATGAGAATAAACATAGCCCTTGATACACACATGGATAGCATAGGATGCTAAATATTATACAATATAAGGTGGTATATTCTTAAATATTCAATAATATTACGCAATACTACGAATATTGTTTAATATCGTACAATATATATGCTATTAGGGGTTTTATTAAATTCCAGATTCATGTAAACTTTGGAAATGAATCAATCTGACTGATGATGCATCATTATAATTATAATGATCCGCATCATTATTAATTTATATTAACCTCAGTTAATGTGGAGGATTGAAAATTTGCATATTTATAACCTATGTGGCGCCTTTACTATCTAACAGTTGTTTAAAATTGCACGATCCTACCCAAAATACTTAACACAATTCGAAAAATGGAAAATTTCTCAAATTAAATTAAATTTAACATTACGAATTTCACTGGAAAATTCAATTTGAAGTATTTTAAATGGGAAGTTAATGTAAATAGTCCATTTTTCTATCGAATTCTATAACTCAATTAACATTGTTATAAACATTTTTTATATTCATTTTTTTTTTTGAATAATTTTAAGAAGATTGATGAAGAGAAAAAGCTTATTTTTAGTATATTCCAAAATTGCTAAAAATATTTTTTTTGTTATTATCACATTTTTCGATTAATCAGAGACATTCAAAGTAATTTGAATTTAAATACTTGTGATGCCAGTTACAAAAAATATCAATATAATCAGAATTTATTATAAATAACGCTTTAGAAGTGATAACCATATATTACGCATAATTAAACAAATGCAATTACTTTTTAAAAATTTTTATAAAGGAACCAGAAAATTAAATGGAAAGAAATAAACATGTTATTTAGAAGTAATCTGCATAATAATCATTTGTATCACGTAGAACTATCAACTTATTTAGGAAAAGGGCAAAAATGCAATAAAACCATTTTTAATCAGGAAAGTTATTTCAAAAAAATAAAAAATAAATCATTTTTAAATTTTCCTTTCACATATTTTTACAAACTATTTTAATACAAATAAAAGTATCAGCATTCTAATTTCACAATTTACGATCTTCATACTACAAAAATAGTGATTAACCCTCCAGCTGCGTATCCCGCGATTTTCACGGGTTTTCAATCAGTCCATTTTCTATTGCATCCCGTGTTTTTCGCAATTTAGAGGGTTTATTTTTACGATTAGTGAATTTTATTATATTATTATCGTGTAACATATGGTATCAGTTCACTTTCTTTGAAAAATATTTGAACTTATTTGCAACATCGCTTTTAAATAGCGATTTTTATAGAATTACTCAGCAAGAGGATTAAGGGCGATATCTAAGGGGGAAAAGTTCTTAAAATTATTGTATTATTAAGTGCTGAAAGCAATGTAAAAACCATTTTATACACCTCATATTTATTAAGCCATTTATATGATATATCTTTTTTTTTAATCCTTCTACTTGCTCGGCTTATAGTGTCTTCAATCATCATCTTGTAAAATGGAAAAAAAAGTATCAACCTATAAATTAATTAATTCTAAAACATTTTAACATCATTTTTATTATTCTAATATGAAGTACTGGATAAAATTTCAAACTTAATATTTCTAGGCATTTGAATCTCAAATTCAAAATGCTTTTGGATAAAATTCAACAATTTTTCTTCACGTTTCAAGAAATGCTTCAAATATCCAAAAAAGAATTCTTGGATACCAGTGAAAACCTTCGTTGTCAGCTTTCTGAATTAAAAGCCCGGCTGTATTTACATGACCTTCCGATGAATTATAACTTGAAAACTTCCATCTGTCACAAAAGTTCCGATAAGAACTTAATACGAATTTTTTCATCACATGAAGCAATCTAAGTGGGAATAAAACAGTATGCGCTACATCATGACTGGCCACTTCTGCGTAGCAAGAAACCCAAATGCCGTTGACGAAAAGGGTTCCAGACTCTGTAAGTGGTGCATAGACACCATTCATTGTCACAAGTGTCGCACTTGTGACAAATGCTAAAGTAAGGTTATTGGTCTTAGACTTCGTAAAGATTAAATCACCTTCTTCTATTAAGAATGCAAATGTCGATTCTGGACTGTGATTTATCAATCTGAAAATGAGATGCATTTGAGTTAAGAAAAGAATATTGCCAGAGTCTGTCTCTAAGCGCACAAAAACTGTCTGAAGGTCTGTGTCTTTATGAAGAAAAGTTATGATTTGACTGTACAACATCTGCCCATTTTCATGGAAACTGGAAGCCACTTCGTCCCCTTCTTCTAAGTCCATTATTTTCTTTAGACCCTTTTTGGTACTAACAACTGAACTGCCGTGGAAACATCCAATATTTCTACTTGGCAGGACCGATTCTGTAAAAGAATAAACAAATTTAATACTCCATTGGGGTATCCTTAAAGGTCATATGCAGACTTCAATTGTAAAACAAGCAGACAGAAACAAGTCTATAGGATATAGAAAACATAAAATATCTATCCCTATAGGATATAGAAAACATAAAATTGGGACAATATTTGGGACATTTATTATTATTTTAATTCTTATAATAATAATAATAATATAAAGGTATTGGATTTATTACTTAACTGATTTTTGCATTTGAGTAACTATTTAACCTACGATTTAAGTTTCAAAAGCTTGGACAGAAAACATAAACAAAGTCGCGCTGGCTTCTAGCCATTCCACGGTTTAGCAAATTGGTCCTAAATTGTACACGCACGACTTACGGAATGTAGATACTGTGCATAAACCACAACTGGTTTAATTTTATGGGACATTTGATAGATAATTACAACCTGATATAATAATTCTGATAGATACAAAAAATAATTTTTATAAATCCCTAAAATATAGCATAAATCAATAACATATATTTGTAATCTGATCATCTTTACCCGAGCATCGTACTACGGGCTATGTCCGTGATATTTACCTTTGGCCCGATTATCGTACTACGGCTATACTCGTAGTTGTAGGTTAAGGGGTTAACTGATTTGCGCATTTTAAATTGTTTAATATTTTCACTTGAATGCATATTTAAAATTAAAAATTTACTGCGTGAGTTAGGTCTTATTTTTAGGCGAAGGGGTAAAATGCCAACGGATGAGCTAATGCATATATAAACAGGCGGAAGGGGGAAATCAATAACATTGAAAACTTTCGTCTCGGCGTTGCATGGGACTGTGTGCAAGTCCAATGATTATGAATTCCATGCGCTCTTACCATTCAAAGTCACGCATGTTTTCAAGATGGCGCATGGATTGAATATATGTGGATATTTATTACAGTAATGGAAATTCTTTTCCCAGAAATGGATTTCACACGACGCAGTTCTTCAAAAACAGATTAGTTTGATGCTTGCGTCTTTTTATATTATGATACCTGATATTAATTTTTCCAATTTCACAAACAGGTAGTGACATTAACAGTTCGCTAATTTTATAGCTTTACGTAAACTATCATGTCGTGATCCTTCAATAGCTGTTCCAAACACTGGATACACGTTTGCCGTCCCAGCATTAAAAAATCTCTGCATGTTCTGTGCATATTTCTAGAACTGTAAATTACCAAAATTGAAATTTTACTACACATGCTCGGCATCTTTTGATTGGTACTACATCGTCTGTCACTTTTTTTTCTATCAGCTTATATGAATTTTTTTAAATCGGCTACATCGTTTGTTATTTTTTGATAATTCAGTTAATTTGCGTTTTGTCTCTCATTATTAAATTTTCTATGATTATAATCAGTACTAATTAAAACTCATTATGTATAAAATATACATTACAAAATAATAATACACCTTTCATAAATGTGTATCTTAAGGATTATATATTTTATAAAAGATGAAATATGCATTATAAAATAATAATGTATTTCATAGAAATACATAAAATATACATTTCAATGCAAAAATATAATGATTAAAAATTTAATTAAATGGGTATTTACTTACCAAATTTCATGAGAAATTGATTCTGAAATAGCATTTAGAGTTAGATATCATTTGCTATTAAATGGATGTTGCAAATGTTGTGTTAACACAAAATGAGTTCAACGATATACAAATGCAATACATTATGATTAAACAACACTTTACGAACTTATTAAAGTGAAAATGAATTACCTTTCTTCACAGAGCAATGTATGTGCGAGCGGGACTCGAAGTAAACCCAGTCGAAACCAGCCTCCACAGCTAGCCTAGCTAGCATCCCGTACTTGCTGACGTCTCTATCGCTGGTGGTGATGTCAACAGCCCGTCCGCTGTAATGTAGAGATGCAGGAGCGTGGAAGCCGTCTTCATCAAAGCCCTCTGTCACTCGGAGACGCACGGAAGGCCATTGGTTCATCACGGAAATAGCTAGGTTGTCTAACTTTTCCTTCAGGCGCTAAATCCAAAATAAAGTTATTAAAAGAAAAATTAGTATTTTCTAATGAATAATTTGAAGATAAAATTTGCAATATTAATAGGTAAGTTTATTATTATAATGAAACTTTTTACTATATCCTTAACTTTCCTAAATAGTAAAGGGTGTCCAAAAATTAACGAAAGATTTTAATTTGCTTCCATTTGTGCAATAAAGTGTTGCAACCCTATCAAAAAAAAACATTTGATAGCGCACAGATTATAGTTAGTAAAAAATGGAGCGTTAAGCGACAGAATAACATGTTTTCATTGTTGAACAATATTTCAAAAATAATGAAAATCTGGCGGAAATTTCGAAAATTTGAGAATTGGCCATCTAAATCATGGAATTGAATGCCTTTGGATTTTGTTTCATTGGGTTATTTGAAATAAAAGCCCTGCACCAACAAGCCCAATCATGAGTATATTAAAGGAGGAAATTCAGCATTGCATCAACGAAATTTAGCCAAATTTATGCAAAATGGTCATGAAAAATGTCGTCAAAAGAGTGTATGTGCTATCAAAGCCATGGGGTCATTTGCCTTATGTGTTATTCCATACATAACTCCATTATGTGTACTTTATAATTCAATAAAATATATTAATTTTTTAAAAAACTGTATTTTTTATTTAATTCAAATCTTACATTAACACGTTGTTCAATTGTGTAATGCTCCATTTTTACTAACCCTAAATTATCAGCTGTCAAATTTTTCATAGGGTTGCCAATACAATCTCACGAAAGTGACGAATTCCAATCTTTTTGTTAGTATTGGGACACTCTTTAGCTAAGCGTATATAAAATTAACATGTTTAAACAAATTAATTGTAATAGTATCCCAGCCATCCTTAGTTCAATATATACGTACATAATATAGTGTTCATTAACTAATTTATCTAAGCATAGATTTCAAGGTTTAATAATTCAGCACATCAAATATGTAAACATTCATCAACAAGAAATTCTCTATATTGTTCCGAGCCTTTGTATCTATGAACCTTGATTTGTTAATATGATGAATCTCACTTACACATATAACTTTTCGCACAAAATATTGTCAATAAAATCACTTCCTGTATTTCTTCTCATTCGTTTGCGAAATTAAATATCGTAACAATGAATGATGTTTGATTACATTTATGATGATTGAGAAATGCTTTTTTACTTTGACTCTATAATGCAATATTTCAAGAGAACACAAACATGATTGAAACTTTATACGAGATAGTTAAATATATTTATGCATGTATTTCTGGAAACAATTCATAAATTCAATTGACACGAATATCTTTTGTAATTATGAGATCACAGACAAATTGTTTCATTACAAATAAATGAAGCTCTCTGTTAACCTAACAGGAGGGTAACCATCTATATGCATTAAGCCAAATGCTCTGATGTTATTAGGCTGAATACAATGTACATCTTCTGAAATAATTTTACTTGTATTTATTTCAGGTAGGCTGGAATATTTTTCTACAGGTTCTGAGAATAAGTAAATTGAATATAAAAATGAAGGCTTATCCTACATATCAAATGATTGTAAAATTTCATACCCGAGATAACACCAGCGTGTATTTTACAGGGAAATAATGCTTAAGCTATGTTTAGCTATGTTGCTTGTGCATGAAAAATAATAGAGGATTTTTACACTATATGATCGAGTTGAAGCTGATGATGCTATTGTAACTGCTTTAGTGGAAGAATACTCTAGAAAAACAACTCAGAAAATCATGGAGAAACTGAACATTGATCAGTCGAACCATGCCCCCCCCCCTCCATTTAAAAACGTCTAGATATTTTTCTAAGCTCGATACTCGGACAGCATCTACCGATCGAAAAGAATAAGCTGAATTTAAAATCTGATAAAAAATTTACTACAAAAGCATCTTACGGGCTTCTTTCAAAGAAAGGTAACATCAATCTTCCAAAATGAAATTGAAAAACTTATACATCGATGCGAATCTATCAGATAGAATATTGGATATTTTATTCTTTATTAATAAATTTATATTATGTAATTTTATTTGTTCATTGATTTTCAATAGATCTTACGCAGTCATCTGATATAAATAAGAGCTCGTAAAAAAGCATACTTTCCTAGAAAAAAAATCTAGATGTCTGGTTAAAGAAATGGGTATTTACGCTTGCCATGGGTCATTTCAAAATTTATTTTAAACAGATCATTTATTTCGACATTTG
>JAPMOR010024330.1:0-14338 GCA_026543865.1 Argiope aurantia | reverse complement strand
TAAAATTTTAACAAATATTCAGATTGGTGCACCGGCTGGTCGCCAAATGTGGCTAGTATATATATATATATATATATATATATATATATATATATAGAGAGAGAGAGAGAGAGAGAGAGAGAGAGAGAGAGAGACCGATAGAGAAGTCTCGTGATTGTTTCAAACCGGTTTAAATTGGTTAATGACTTAAATTAATTAAGACAAATAAGGAATTAAAAATAATAATGTTCTCTTATGATAGCTTGAAGTTTGCGATCGTAGATTTCATTTTAATTTTTCTCCAGTTTTAATTACATTTTTTATTCCTATTTATTTTTTTCTTAAAATTTACTAATATTTAAACAAGTATAATTTTAGATTTATTACATTTTCTAAATTATTTTAAACTCTTAGATTTTCTATTTTCCAGTCATATTTTCTGTATTTAAATTCAGTTTTATTTTGCAAAATACATTTGGAAGTTCTAAATGTCGATGGCTCTAAATTCTTCTGCCGCATCTGTCTAAATCGTCTGAGCAGACGATTTTATCAATTGTTTGAAAACTACCCACATATCTGCTGTGGATTTCCCAGACTTCATGGATTTCTTAATGGATTTTTGTTTGATACTGGTCTAATTTGATAGATGCATTCATTCTAGTGAGTATCAAATTTTACTACTTTTCTAATCACATAAAAATTTTATTTTTCCAATGTAAAACGACGTTAATTAACGTTAAAATGACATTAAACGTTAACCAAACATAAAACGACGTAAGATTGAGAGGATATGTAACCAAAATGTTAACAAACAACTTTGCTTATTTTAAATATAATGCTACTAATTTTCATTTATTAAAAAATAATAATTTAAAGATTTTTCTAAGATTTTATTTATATGATATTACTTAGTATAGAAAAAAATTAGTTAAAAAAAACTTATCACAAGAATTTGAAAAATCATACTTATTCATATGTCTGAGAATTAATTATAATTTTTTTAATAATATCATAATAAATAATTTATTTATTTAGACACAAATTCTAAGAAAATTAAACACAGGTAAAATTCCTGTTTAAATTCATTGAAAGTTTTTCATTAGTGCTTCGACAAAAAAAATAATTTAAACATCTGTCTAGAGACAATTTCTTCACCAACGCTTGAATAGAATAAAATTCAATTTTCTTTGGAAATTCATCAAATGTTGGAAAGTTTTTTCGTAATATGAAAACAGAAATGATTGTAGCAGAGAATGTTCGAATTTTAGAAATGGGGAAAAAAAAGTATAACTGAAGCTTTGCATCTTTTACATCATGTAGAGTGTCTTACATATCGTATCTACTCAACTGGAAGATACCTCAGATATGAGGATGAGAAATTTCTGGAATGATGGTTGGTTCTCTCTAAGCAGGCGGGCACATAAATGGTGTGGGGTCAGCTACCCCCTAGCAATGATGGCGCGTACTTCCCAAGGGAGGGATTCTACTGCAGTGGATAATGGCCCTTAAAACTCAACCTCAGCTCCTGCCAATGATGCTGTGGTGGCCCAGTTATTCAACTTTTGCCGTGATCCCCGGGGCGGTTCGGAGTAGTCAACTTGTGATTACGTACCGTACCTATCACGTCCAGATTTGATAGATTCCCCTTAAAACATAGATGAAAAGCCTCCGGTTTTTGCCATCCTGGTGAGTGTAGAAATAGTGCGGGGTTGCTTACTCCCTACCTATGAAAGGATATGTTTCCTACTGGAGGGGTTGTACCGTAGCCGGTGATGCCCCTTAAGGCCCAATCATATTTTCTATCAATGCTGTCATGATGTTCTAATTATTCTATTAATTTCATATGTTTTTGAGTAGAGCGATCTAGTTCTCTTGTGGTTATGTACCGTATCAGCGGGACTTCACAACACTAATTGTATTTCAGTATTTAGTTAAGCATTTTTATTTACCCTCAGCGTTTCACCGAAATATTAAGGTATAATGTCCACTCAATGGTTGGAAGAAAGGGACAAATCGTCAATGGAGGCAAGTTAAGAAATTTTAATTCATCATTATAATTTAAAAATGACTTAACCCCAACTTTATAATTATTTGAAAGAAGAAAATAATATAATTTAGAAAGTGCTCACATACTGACTGCTCCTACCGCCTAAAGATGCGCGGATAAATCTCAATGACCTGACAGCCGCTACAGAATTGACGGGAATAGAGGTTGAGTCTTGGCCACTGTACACTGACCATGGTACAACCCTTCCCGTAGTAAGCACGTCCCGTCATCGGTAGGGGTTATCAACCCGACACCATTTCTTTACCCAACCGGATGGCTAGAACCAACCAACCATCATACAGGAAAATTCTTATTCTCATATCTGAGGTACCTCCGATTGGAGAATTTAGAAAGTAAAAACGACTTAATGGGTTTAAAAATTATTAGTTTTGCAATTTTTTTCATTATTGTACGTATTCCTTTTATTAGACGAAACAAAGTCTATTATTTTTTTTTATAAAAAAAAACGCCAGGATTATTATTTTTTTAGAGAAAAATAAATCTTTTTCTACCCAATTTTTATAAATTTTATTTATTTAACAGTTAAACTTTCCGTATTTATATGTAATAGTTATGGTAACGCCATATTAAAACGAAGTACTTTGTTACAATTATTTTACGAATGATGATGTAGATGAACAGTGATGAAAACACATATACATTTAAAAATATATATAAATGAAATGGCTTAAATATATAAAAGAACGGCTTAAATATATAAAGTATAAATTGTGTTTTCCAATACTTCGTAAATAAGAAGAAAAAAAATTATAATCATAGCATATATATATATATATTATCTCATTCAAATATTATTAGAGGTACCAACAACATCAACAACAATAACTAAAAAACTTATTTGTATGAAACAAATAACTATGATCAATTTATTCTTTGACATTTAATTATTTTATGGTAATCATTTATTACTGTGGTCAACGTGCGGGGGAGTGTTGGATTGGGCGTTCGTGATTTCTCCACCCCCGAATCACTTTTACACGCTCATCACACAAAATAATCCACCGGTATCACATTCTATTAATCTCAATATACCATCATAGGGTAGCGAGTAATTAGGTATGTCACGGGAGATTTTAGTATGTCAGATTCTTTGGTGATGCTAGATTACAATCTTGAGTTCTGGCTTTCGATCTGCTGCAGCTAATGGAGTCCCAGTTTTCACGCGTAGTGAAAATTGGATTACTCTAGTATTTAATGGGAGGGCTAGTGTAATTTGAATATCTAATAATATCCATCTTTCTGATCTGTGATATCTGTTCTACGAGCTTTTGTTTAACGTGGAATGTTTTTGATTCTGAAGATGGGATTTTGAAGCTAATTTTACATTCATATCTTGATGCCGTAGAGTGAAGAAAGTCAGTATAGAGAAGGTATACTGAGTATTTGTAGATAATTCAATATTTTGATAATTTTAGAACTTAATTAACAATTAAACCTATATAGCACCAATTCAATAGCATGATCTATTAGTCAATATGTGAACATTTATTATTTTATTTCATATTAATTGCTATAACAAATTATATTTGTAATTTTTATTATTGCGTATATTATAGATTAAAATGTAGAAAATAATAATTAGAAGTAGGAGATCACACTATTGGTAATTAATAAAAGTCTTATCCCCTTCTAGAACCATCTAGATGTTTCATGTAGAATGATCGCTGTCATTTTTATTGTATTTATCTCATAAACATGTATTTTGGACGCCTTTAAGACAGCCGATTGACACCAAAATTTGATACGAAAATACCGTGCAATCATAAGATAATATACTGAATTTCACTGATTTTCTGATTCATACTGTCTGTCTGATTCCCAAATCTGTGATCAAAATTTTGTTTATTTGTAGTTATTGATTTCACTCGTATTCAAAAAAGACTGACACACATTTTGTGAATGGATTTCGTTCAATATTTGATAAAAATCTACAATTGTCTGCAATTCAAAAGACAAAATTCAAGCAGTTTAATTCAAAGCATTATTATGTTATCTTGTTCACAAACAGATGGACAGACAGATATAATGATAAAAATGTGTTTTCGAATTCAAGGAAGTCTGAAATAGAAATATTCATCAGAATTTCGAGTTCATTTTTTTTTGATAATTACAATATTTTCCCTGGACATCGTACACGAGGAAATAAGAAAGATAAGAGTTGAAGGGTTTGCTGCAAGGGGTGACAGAAAGATGTAGCTCCAATCGTTAGCTCTCGCGTTATTCAAGGATGAAGCTGTTTGTCTCATTACTTTGTTGCAATATAGAAATGGCCCCTGGTGCTACCGCCATTTTCCCCATCGACCGTGCCTTCGGAAACATTAAAAAACGTACAAGGGAAGTAGAAAGGTTTTTTTTTTTTTGTTTTTTTTTTACAGTGTCAGTAAACTGGTATCATAGAGAAGAAAAGCGAAAAGTTTGTCGTTACTAAAGTTATCCAAGGAATGATTTTCAACTTCGTTGACCTATTAAAGGTTTCTTCCTGAAAACTCCTTACATCATTTCTAATGGTAACAAAAGTATTTTATAAAGAAATATAAAGTTTTTACTTATGAAAAATTCCAAATTAATACAGTAAACATATTATGTAGAGAGAGTTTTGGACTGCTCTGTAACAAGACAGTAAGAACATTCAACATCCAAAAGATTACTCCTTTAATGTTAAACAAGATTCTACCATCTTACTCCCACTCCCTTCCACTTAAGAGCCCAAAATATAAAGATGTAATGGAACTAGCTAGCAAAAGCGTCCCACAAAATGATATGTAATTCAACAATTGCCTACAACCAGACAGCGCAGAATATCCCAAAGTTTTAGAGGGGGAGTGTGATAATTAATGGGTATATATATATATATATATATTAAAGCCAATTGGTATATATATTTTGTTAGTTTATATTAAATAATTAATAATATTATTGTAAACTGCCCTTTTATTGCGAAATACTTTTCAGACAGACTATTTTTTTTGGTTGTAAAAAAGAGGTAGCTCCAATATTCCAATATGTGCCACGTCATCAGGACAGTATATTTTTGATAGAAAATACTGTCATAACATGTAGGAACAATTAATAAGATTGATAAAAAGGAAAATCTTCATACAATTTGGAATTTAGAATTTTCAAACGTTTTTTTCGGCTTTCTGCAAACTTGAATAATTGGAGCTACCTCCTTTCTACAGTAAACCCTTCAATTTTTAAAAAGCATTGAATTTTCGTATTCTGTAATATAGATCATAAATATATTCAAAATTCTTTTGATAAAAAGAATTAAAAAAAGAGCTAAAAGTTATAAACAATAAAGAAAATTAATCCATTATGATTATAAAAATTCTTCTTTTTATCTTTGCTAATAATAAAAATAAGCATGTTTGTGTCTTTGTGTTTTTGGTATTCTACAGATAAGATAACTTGATTTAGAATTACCAGATTTGGTACAAAGAGTGAGAATGCGTATTTTGGGTGATTATTTAAAAATTTTATTATTAAAAAAATAGCAAAAAATTGGCATTTTTCCTGCCATAATTTCTGAAAATGTATAGCAAAAAAATAATTTCGTCATCATCTTATAATTTTAAAATTAACTTATATATTTAGGTATTGAATAATTTTTGGTCTATTTTAATTAATTTTAAAATATATTTTAATCACATTTTATACCAATATATTTCATTGTTAAAATGATATAGTTTTGATTGTTGCTACAGATATCTGATCTTGGATACTTGGTCTTTCATTCATTGTTCTTGATGAAGATATGGAGACATACTTATTTTTCAATGTTAAATAAATTTTAGTATAAGATGTGATATCATTAAAATTTTTCAACTATTATTAAATTCCCAATTAATGCGTTTACTTCAGAAATAAACAGAGAAAGAGTTTTAAAGTGAGTTCATTTGTAAATAGGAAATAGTTCGACATATAAGGATACTGACAGAAAATTCAACTATGATTATCTATATCGGGAATAAAGTGAGTAAATAAATAAATGTAGCGCATATTATTATCTTGTTATATTCATGCATATTTTCATTTTTAGAGTGTATAAGAAGCATAGCAAACTATTCTTCTTTAATTTTTTTTAAATTTGTGCTCATGATACAATTTAAATTTGTATTTGAATAATTAGGTAGTTGAAATTCAAAAAGGGCCGTTAATGAAATGAAACTAAAATTAGCGAACAGAAAAGTAGAATTTTTAAAATTCTATTTTCTATGTTTTAGATCCTCTTATAAGTATCTCGAATAATTTTAAATGATTAACAAAATTAGTCAGCAGGTGGAGCCGCTCACATAGAAGAAAAATTTAATTTAAATGTGAAAACATTAGAATAATATATTGTCACTGAAAGCCACAAATTTTCAAATCTCTTAATACTTTAGGAAATTAATGAAAAATCGATTCCCAGCTTGTCTCTTCTCAAACATGAAATAAGTTATGTTAAACAAAAGTGTGATATAAGGATTTCTAAAACAAAGCACATCCAAACTTATCCACATTTCAAGATTGTTATACGTTATACCAGCACTCAATAAATATGATGTTGAAGTATGGAACAAAATCAAGAGAATCTAAACTCCCAGCAGCGAAGTTCTAACGAAAAGTACAATAAAAATGGTTTGCTTGTTAAGGGAATTAATGGTGGATGAAAAGGCGGAGGAACCAGTAATTGGGTACTCAGAATTCTGGTAAAGTATTAAACGAAGAGTTAGAAACTAACAAATTTTATTCTCGTGTATGCTTTCGCAACCACAGTTAGAACTCTTGTTGTTACTCTTGTTTATATAATAGTTTATATAATAGAACACTTTTTAAATGGTATAGATATTTTGTGCTGATAAATTGAGTCAATATTAAAAAAAATAATTTCACAATTCATGATATTAAAAATTGAATAAAAGTGAACATTTTAATCATTTTGAATATTGTATTTAAAAAGGCTTACTTTCAGTAAAGAAATTACATTTATATAACTGATTAATTCTTATGGAACATTTGTTAAATAAAGATTAAATATATTCACATCAGTGCATTTGACATTTATTAGCTCAAGCCACTGTATATTATGAGATGCCTCTTTCCGATATATTCGTCGTAACTGATAAATGTAGTTTCACAATTTAGAATATTATTAACTTAATAAAATATTAACGAGTTTATTTAATTTTTGTTAACCATAAATATCAATTGTTAAGAATATCAGTATAAATCCTTATGTAGACCTTTACAAATAAAAGCATATAATAATAAGTTTCTTTATTTACAAATAAAAGCATATAATTATAATGATAGAGTTATAAGAACTAATAAAGTTCCCACAATGCTAAAAATTGCAATTATGGTTGATTTATCAAATCAAATATATCATAAATAATCAAATAATCACCCAATATATAAAAAACAATAAATTATATTTTATATTTAATAATAAATTTATTAATTCAATGAAAACACAAAATCTAGTATCCTAGTATATTTTTATTCAAATAGTTGGTGTTCTATATAAATTTATTTATTTAGGTACTCGGTAAATTACATTTTTATTCACTTTACTCGCATCATTATCTCAGCCCAGTGACTTCAAGTAGCTGCCTATTTGGAAATCCATAAATATATGAATATTTATAGATAAGACATTTCAGATTAGAATTAATCTGATGAATTAAACAGAATAAATAAATATGAAGAAATATGAGCGAACTGATATTTGAAATTTTACATATTGGAACAGTCAGTCAGAAGTGTTGTCCACTAAAAGTTCTCATATTCTTTCTAATGTAATATATGTGTTTTCAACTTTGTTGAATAATAATGAAAATCAAATAAGCATTTTTGACATTCTTCTTTTGAGAAAATTAGTTCAAATTTTGACTCAAATCCACAATTAAGTTGCGAAGACCACATACAAAATTTCATCCATATAACTTGTTTTGTTCTTGAGACATTGAATTCAAATACAGATGAACAGACGGTCAATAGACAGTCAGTTAATATATGTTTCAAAATGAGATGCTAATGTACAATTTTTTCCATAAAACTGTATATTTATCAGCCTCTATCTTACTCATTGAGATTCGGTGTTATCATGTTTATAGTCAGATATAATAAATTTCAAAAATATTGCTTTTCTTCTGGATACTATGGTAAAAAAATAAACAAAATTTCAAAGCAGACTTATTTTTAAAAAAAAACTTTCTCGTATACGTAATATAGAGAAAGCGTAGTATGCATCAAAAAATTCGAACTTGAGATTTTGACGAATCTTCGCGTTCGAACACATTTTTGGAAAATGTCCGTCTGTCTGTAATAAAGTTAATTCAAAAACGCTTTGAGTTAAATGGTTGAAGTTTGGAATACGATTTTTAAACTAAATTTACAGATTTCTATCAAATTTTGTGTTAAATCTGTTTAGTGGATGTTCGTCTGTTCGAATAAAATTTAACACGATAGCTATAAAACGAACAGAGCTAGATATATAAGATTCGGTACATCGGTTTAACATCTATAGTGTAAGCACCTGTCAAAATTTGAACCAAATACAACTAAGGGTTGATTGTCTGTCGGTCTGTAATTTTAAAGACACGTGAACGCGATAATTCAAAAGTGCAATGACTTTTAAATGTATTAAATTTGGCATGGGACTTTTTGACTAAAAGTATAATTTTTTTTGTCATATATTGTGAAAAACGTGTCTAAAGTACAATTCGATTTTCGGATACTATTAACCTCATGCCAGGGATTAATCGCCAAAATACTCCCCAAGGATAACATGTAGATTTAGTAAAATGCAAAATTCACACCGAAGATTGATATTTCTTAACTATTGTACGCTAAAGCCATGCAAGGCATTTGCAGGCATGACAAATTTACACTCTCACTGATTGTTGGCGATTTTAACATTTTCTATATTTTTTTTAATAGAGAAAGTAAAAAGGAAAAAATTATTATTTTTTGAAGGATAATATAACAATAGTTAAAAAATATAACATATGAAATGCCTTTTATCCTTGCTTTGATTCGCTATTAGCTTTGATGCTCGTTCTTCTGGAATAATGATTAATGCGAATTCTTTAGAAAATACAACCATTTTTGAAATGGTTTTCAATGCTTTCCGCCATTTTTAGTTCACTGATCCAAAATTCCTGCATCTGCAGAGCGTGGAGAAAGCAAATTCTTCCGCTTTCCATTTAACCGTTTAGATTGGAAGAGTTCTGAAGGATATCTCAAGGAGAATATAAAGCGGAATAAAGTTCAAAAGAAGGTGGAAGAAGAATACTGATTTAAAAAAAAATGGTACAACTTTAAAACATAAATAACAACAATACTTTATTAAATGCCTTGTTAGATTCTTTAATAAAATAGATTGATGCATGCAAAAATATTTAAAATTTTGCTTGTGTAATTTTAGGGAAGATAGAAAGCTCCAAACAGCCAAAATTACACTGAAAGATATTATTAGAAATATCAAAAGGTTGAGCTAGATTGTTAGATATCAATGCTCATGTTCTCCTTCCCAAGCCCCCTTCATCTTAAAGTAGAATCTGTTGTTATGTAAGCTGCCAAAGCTGCGCATGCGCCAACTTTTGCACGTTTAATTCACTTTTATTCTGTATGACTGAAGATCCTTCCAATGCTGTTTCTCCCTTCACGTTCTTAGTTAATCACGTACTGTAATGTCTTTGTGTGTGTTGCTGTATAAACAAATCCTTTTGATGTTGTGCAATATTCGCAGCATATTCCTTCATATTTTTAGTTAATCATGTACTGTAATGTCTTTGTGTGTGTTGCTGTATAAACAAATGCCTTTGATGTAGTGCAATATTCACAGTATATTCCTTCATATTCTTTAATCCTGTACTGTAATGTCTTCGTGTGTATGCTGCTGTATAAACAAATACTTTTGATGTTGTGCAATATTCTCTGCATATTACTTCTTATTCTTAGTTGACAAGCCAGTAATTGATGGAAAGTTTTTGTTGGCAAAATATTATATTTAAGTAGTGAGAATTTTCATCCAGTTTTTTTAATTACTGATAAATATTTCTTATCATTCACAGTTTTGGTGTACTTATCAGAAAGTACTTAACATATTACAAATATTTGATATTTACAAATTTAAAATGACTAGCGCTGAAATACAGCTATAAAGCAAGCGAAAAGAATAATCTTTTACAGTTAGCATTTGTAGCCATAGTTCCGTATGTAACTTTTGACTTATTTCTGTATATCTTATCTCCTTTAGTAATTTTCATTTTGAAATTTGAATCATAATCATAATTTAGGAAATTAAAATATTGTTTCCTTGCAACGTTAGTTCCATTTATAGAAAGAATTATAGACAATCATAATAAATGCCAAGTCAATAATCTCTGATTTTGACAACATATTTAGTGATGAAACTGATATTTAAGAATTATGGTCTTATTTCTATTAGGAACAGATATCTAGAAATACTTCAAGAATAACCTATACGACCTCACGACTGAACAGGAGAATATATATAGAGAGAGGCGCTGATACGAAGAATGATTTTCTCTTTGGAATATTCATCGTGGAGTGAGCTCTGCAATTATTTCCGCTAAGCGCTATTGTGAATTTCAGTTAAGAGATTTGCTGTTTGTTTATGTTATTAGAATCTATAAGTTCAATTCCTTGTGAATTTTTTTCTGTATCTTTGTCGATTAGGCTCCCTGTTTCTTAGAATATTAGTAGAAAAAAGATTCATCATCCACTATCAATCTTGCTAGAACATTCTCATCGTACAGCCAACAGACGGCCTCTGTGTTAATATTTAAGTTCAAATCATTAACATTTTATCCAAGATCTATGAATACATCTAATGAAAGATTATTCCAATACTTTCCGATTATTCTGATGAATTCAAGTTTAATCATATCTAAATATTCAATTATTTGAAACTAGAAATTTAGAAGCAATAAGTCTCTCAAAATTTTATTTAATAAAGGGTTTATAGAAGAATTAAATTTTGCACTTTTTGAATAAATTCATAATAAACATCGCTAAAATGTTTTCGAATCTTTTCAAAATGGTGAAACAAATAAACAGGGATTAAATTGAATTATTATCGCCTAAATAATTGTAAATGCCCTGGAGAATAATATTTCTATTGATACAAACATACGAGTGGACATTCTGAAATCCTTGGATATTCTGAAATCCTTTGTCTAGTTTTATAATCAAATGATACCTTTGATTTTGTTGTAGAAAAGCTAGTAAATTTCTAGCTAGTAAGATACAACTGTTTGCAAATTAGATTGATTTTTATCGAATTTGTTTAAATTAACAGTTATAACTACAGATATATAATTCGAGTTCTTTAAAATGCCTTCAGGGTTTTGCATTTACTTTTTTTTATTTCGCAATAGTTCATTCTATATGTTTTATTTCTGTATTAAACAAGAATAATTCTCTTATTGAAATAACAAATGCCTTGAATAGTATGGGTATTTCAACAGCGACTCAAACCTTTACAATATCTGATTATTTTAGATATATACCTTATGACACGTAATTAGAAAAAAAAATTATCTTTTTTACTATTCTATTTATTTATTTAGATTGTTTCAAAATTGTTTTCAACTATTTAACAATTTCAAAAATAACTCTTAAAATGCGCATTTTGTAGTTACAAATTTTAAATTGTAATCATTTAATTTTTCTACAAAAGAAAAAAAATATATAATTATTTCTTTTAGAATATTCCTAAAATATTTGTGTAAATATTATAGGAATTTTTATAACAAACAGTAATTACAGAGGAATTAAGTAAATCGGAAATGAGAAAGAAAAAAAATTATATTTAGATATTTAATTAGAAGAGTATATGATAAATTATACATATTTTAATTAACATTATATACAACCTTTAATACCTTTAAAACAAAATTAATTATTACTGCTTTAAACCACTCGTCTGGGCAGGCGAAGAACTGTTTCTATACTAGTTCTATACGAAATTCTTCTATATGTTATTATAGAAATCGTCCGATACATATAAAGTTCAAGAAGTTCAAAAAGTTTGATAATAGTTAACCATGCTTTATTGCATAATAAACCTTTCAGCACAAATAAACAGCAAAATACTGGATTGGATGCTCAGTTTCTAGATATCGCTATGATTCTATATCGCTAATTTTCTAGACCCTTTATTTTTATTGCTAAATTCATCGGCAATTTTGGGGATAATTAATCTTGTATCCACTTAGCATCTATTAAGAATATCTGTATTTTCAGTGATGATAATATCAGTATAGAAAATTAATAGTACAGATTCGTAACAATGTCATTACACACACACACACACGTTTGTTTTGGAATAAAAGTTTTTGATTTTATTCGTAAACTTTTCACATAAATGTCGATTAAAAATAATTTAAATTTCATATAGAAAAAATAAACTCCGAAATTTAATGGCACAAATAATTTGAGTTTTGCACCGAAGTTTATTATTTTTTAATTTATTATTTAGCACGCAGTGTTTTAACATGAATAATTGTTTACAAAAACAACAGATAATTCAGAAAAACATTTACTTTCAGTAACGATCATTTCAATAATGGATATTTCCGAATGACATTTATAATAAATCACAATAAACTCTTTAGTTGAAAAAAAAAAGATTTTAAATGCAATTCTAAACTAATGATAAGCAAAATCTAATATAACGTTCGAAGAATATAAGAATGCTTCATATTTTAGAAAGAATGGAATGGAGCAATGCCAAATCAATCCAAAAAGATAAAATTTTGCACCAATTCCAAAAAGCTTGAAAAATATGTTTTCGAATAATTTATTTCACAATTTCAAAATCTTTTTATACAAAACAATTCGAAATAAATTATTGTTTCAGGCTTAAAATGTATTATTTCAAGGAGTTTATTCATCATAAATGGATTCTTTCCATAGAATTCAATTCTAGCTTTCGAAATTCATTGGAAGTCTAGAAAATCATTTTATTAAATAAAGGTTGCAAGCGATTTTAAGAAGCGTGAGAAGAGAAGAATGATTACAGATAACTATTTTTTAGATAACTAGATTTTGAAACTGAAATCTTGATTGAATTTTTTAAATTTGATATTTTAAAAATTTTACTTTGGATTTCTTGGGAAAAAATAAGAAGCAGATAAGAATAAGAAAACTGAATAATCTATTAGTAATATTATTAACGCTAGCAAGTGGTTTTGGAAAGGGATTGTAAAACCATCTTACTTGAGTTGTTTAATTCGGATGAATTTTTACAAAAACTCAACAAATCCCTTTATTCCTTTTGCAGAATCATTATTTATTTATTTGAAATAAGTACACTATAGAGACTTACTCTATTTACAGAATGCTTTCATCAAAAAAAAAAAAAAAAAAAAAAGGCAAAAAAAAAAAAAGGAATACAACCAAAAAGCAAATTAAAAGACACATAAAAAAGAAACAGCAAAGAATAAAGAATTACAAAATTCTAAATTATATACAATGTTCGCCTGTTAACACATACTTCTAACTCTGTTAGTGTTTATTAGTTGACACTTTTACAATTTTTCTCTGTATCTCTAGACAGTATGTTTGATGGTATAATAAAATGTTCGTTACTTTGATTACAGAAAGAAACACCCAACTTTACTAATTTTACCATATTGCAATTCATCAATTCATCATGGCAGTTTTGTTGTGATCCCGTCAACTTCGAATTAAAGACGTTTTGCTATATTTCTTTAAAAGAACTCCATTTACTGATATGCTGGAACATTTTCCAGCAATATAGAACCAATAAAGAAATTATTCATATTCTAATTAAAGAAAATAATTTCTTTTATAAAACATGGACATTTTAAAATTTTTTCGAAATATTTTTTAGCCTCTGGAAATGGAATAAAAAGTGATATATATAAATATTTCTTACCAAGCGAAAACAAAATTAAATCCAGGTTAGATATTTAATTATAAATAGTGTTTTAGGCAGTTTTCCCGAAATTTTCAAATACAGTTCAATTTAAAAAAGAAAAAGTTTAATTATCTTTTAACTTTCATCTTCACTTATCTAAGGAAATTCCGAAATATATTGATTGAGAATTAATTTATTTCTGGAATGAACCTTTGCTAGCATCTCTCTTAATAATAAAGATCAATTTGTGTGTGTGCCAGTATGGGTTGAAGCTCTACAAGCCAGGCCGTTTGACCAAGAACTAGCATACTTGGTTCATATATATTTTTCTAGATGAGATTTGAAGATAGGAGGAAATGCTTAGTAATTTTAATTAATTAAAAATTAAGCGAAATGAC
>JAPMOR010024325.1:982-18555 GCA_026543865.1 Argiope aurantia | reverse complement strand
TCACTTAAATGTGGGTTGGTTATCTTAAAAAATTGGTTTCAATACTTTGTCTAGAAGAGAAAAAAAATTAATTTAAAATAATTATGAGAAAAATAAACTACAGTGTTTTTTAAAAACACAATCTAAGTATTGTAATACAAAATTTTTCTTGGGATACCAAACTGCAATCAGTTAGTCAACCCATTCATATTCAACAAAATATACAGACAACAATGATCTCAAAGTGAATTAGAAAGCATGGAGAAGAAACTATAAGAATATTGAAAATTTAAATGACACTTGGAAATCAGTTTGTGTAAGTATAGTAAATTAAATAAAAATACACAATTCAATTACTTTACAATTAACGGAGAAAAACATTGACTCCCTTCCTGTAATTAGCCCAGCAATAATCCAATCTTGATTCCATAGAGTATAACTTTAGTATTGAATATCAGTGTAAAAGCTAAGCATTATGTGCTACAAAATGATAATAAGTTAAAATTCACATTTATATTATAGTACTTCAAAATTCAGACTAATTATATCAGATATATTTTTACTTTTTCATATTTCAAATACAAAGAGAAAATATTATGATTATTAAGAAAATATATTCAGCAATGAATTAAAAATTAAATTAATCATTATAAATTGAAGATTATATAGATTGTATTAAATAGAATAATAAGTACATTTTTATTCTCATAATCAGAAGATATTTTATTAACAGAGTATGATTTTCACCAATCAATTATCAGTTAAAAGTTGATGCTTTTAGTTTTGCTATAAATAAAAATGTCATTTGGAGATTTTGAATGGAGTTTGTGAAAGCTTTTTTAAAAATTGAATTACCTGTAAGCCAGTCTTTTATTGATAATACTTGAGAAATCAAAAATAACAAATTATTTTCTCACAGGAATGAGCTCTATCTTGACATGTGAGCTGCTTCCAAATTAATAGTGCACATGTTGATTATTTTCACGTCATATTCATCATCTGAAAAATATACAAATATTCACAAAAAAGCATCAAAATTTCCTTTAATAGTATTATGCATTTTTTTCACATAAGTTTTTAATATCTCAATGACAAATATATATTTCCCAGAATGATAGCATTTAATCTGCAATGAGCTCAATTCTCATCTCGCTTAAATTACTTTACAAATACAGTTCCACATATTTTTGTAAGAACTGATGATCATTGAAAAATTCATTCCATCCTTACTTAGTACTTTAATCAATATAATTGATTTGATAACGCCATCAATCATCTTTTCAACTCATTTGCCTTTTTTACAAATCATTATGTTTCTTGGAAATCTCAAAACATTTCTAACCAAGATATGAAATAAAGTCAAAATTATGTAAACTGAACTGTATAAGCCAATTATTCTTACTCAAGCAAAGAGTGAATTTAGTATAAACTAGATAACTATTGGTATACATAAATTGGGTGGATCCTAGCACAGCCCACCTCTCGGAGTCTTTTTGAATTTTCGCCAAACGAGTGACGATTACGTCGCCAATGTAGCAACCTAGACGGGTTTTTTTTCTTATGTTTATTTTATATATTCATTTTTTTTATTAATTCCTTATTTTATTTTATTATTAAATAATCAACCTAGATGGATTTTTTAAATAACAAATATTCAAATAGTAGTCAACTTGGCGAGATTTCAAATAAGTAGCCAAGAGGTGGGCCCATCTCGGTTTTTACCCATAAATTTCACAACAGTTAGAAACCATTTGAAAACTCTTCCATTTTTGGTTTTGAATTTTATAAAGGAATCCAAATTACTTGCGAACGGTGATGATTATTTTTCTTTTTCTGCCCTTTATTAAGGTTTTTTACCTGTAAGTTTTTAAGATAGAATATAGACAATACAATCGAAAAATAAATTATAAGAAAAATCAGTACTTTAACTATCTGAAAACAAAACTCGTCAAGTATTTATAATTTTCAACGAAGGTTTTAAATGCAAGCGACAATTTTCTTATCTTAATCAGAAACTATTTAAATTATTATAAATAAATAACAAATAAGAGAATTTAACTAAAGTACCGCTTTTAGTAAATTTGAACAAATGGCACGACACTTGTTTCTTTCGACTTGATGGTGGCGTTTACTTGTTGATGATGATGCTGAACAGTTTCTCGAGTATTCGTACTCGGAGGTCTCACTTCGAAGTTTGGTAAACGATTGTAGCGCCACCTCTGTTGATACCTTTGTACGGGAACTAAACGATAGCCGCGAATTTTCGAAACGAAACATTTTGAGCTTGTTGCTTGTTGTTTTGAGCGCATTGCTGAAACCTTGAAGATTCTCTTTTGATTAATGTTTTTTACATTTGAAATTATAATTTTGCTTGATTTATCTCGTTTTATGCATTTTCTCTTTTTTTTATTTCTTTAGATTTTTCTTCCTTGTGCACTGTTTCTTGTATATTTTTAGAATGGATGCGAACGCCGGACCTTGTGTGACTCTGGATAAATCATCGAGAAAATTCTAAGTGAGCAAATTTAGATGTTGTCTTTGTTGTAGAAGTCAGAATGAAACACCTGGATTGATATTATTCAAATTTCCTTCAGATGAGAACAGGTATGTTTAATAATTATTTTAAAACTGAATACGAAAATAAATCGAAAGAATTAAAATTACTTTATTTAGAGAACATGCGAAATTTCCATTTGTGTTATTGAATTACTGTCATATTTCGTAAATTTAATCATATAAAATATTATTTCTAGTTATATTTCATTGATTCTTAAATTTTTTTCTTAATATATTTTAATGGATTTAATGCTTTAAATATGATGTGATGGCAAAATGTTTCCTATCTTTTATTGTAATTTTAGTGTAATAAAGCTCTGAATTTGAATGTTTAATAGTAATGTAAGTGTGCGTAATAAAGAAAATGAATGTAAAACTGGCAGCTCTGATAGAGATAGTCATAATATAATACTTTTTTCTTTCTATTAATTCCAGCATACTTGTTCTAAAACTTTCTACATCATCTACTTAAGCATTTACGGATTAACCTACCACACTTATTATATTCTGTAAAAATTTCCAAAATGTCTGATCAAAATTTTCGCTTTATATTCAGTTTTATTTTCAAAGAATGAAGATTTATTTATGCTTAATGGATAGTAAATTCAAAGTCACCTTTTAGATTAACTTCTACTTCTTTGATTCACATTCACTAGGAAGTTCAACTTTTATTTAATTGCTTTCTTATTCATAATGATGTATAATACATTAATGTTTTTAAGAAGACACAAGTTGCCTGAATTGTTTTCTACAACATTTGTTTTATATTTGTTGGTACTTAGTCACTCTGTTGCAACTGCTTTGAATTTACATGTTGCAGTTAATAACATTGAGAGCAAAGGAATAAAAACAACATAATTTCTTGGAAGATTGACAAACTATTTGACTCTGTTAATTCAAGAACATTGTATCATGAAAAGAAAGAAATATATGCATTAACAAAGGGCAGTTTCCATATTTCGTTCTGGGAAGAAATGGTAGAGTGAATAGCAACATAGCATTTTAGATCAAGAAAAAGCAATAGGAAAAATGTTGTACCATGTAAAAATGTTTTAGTTTTTTAATTTTATTTTTTGAAAATTAATTAGTAATAATTATGTCAGTTTGTTGTTTTCATGTTTTCCACTTTTTTAATTTACCATCTGAAGCATGTTAAAAATGTGACTCAAGCCAATTGTATTTTTATCTTGTAAAATTAGCATTGATATTGCATAAGAACATTTTTATCATAGATTTTAAATTTATAAAACTAATCACTCCTTATTTTTGATTGAAATTTCTTTTTCAAATGAGCTTATGTTATATTTACTAATACTTTGTGCCATGTAATATGTGGATTGTTTTCAATTATTTTTTTCTTCAATAAAATAAGGCAACATTATTTGGGCTGTTTGTTATTTATTACATGCTTATTCTGTAATACTAAAATATGTATTTTGTTAGAATTTGTAAATATTTCGGAAATTAATTTTCATTCTTAAAATAACTTACATAAAATTAGAGTAGCCCAACCTGATATGTGAGTGATTAAAGCCAGTATAAATACAGAGTAAAATTGATTAAAAGTTGTCCAAATTGGAATAAAATATTTTAAAACTCATAAATTGCAGTTTAAAAACTACTGATATATATTATAATTAATGGAAAGTGAAAATTAATAATCAATAATAGAACTTAATATGCAATTCATTCACTGTAAAATTTCAAAACTGTTCATTAGGTAGCCAAAAATAAGTATTTATCTTACATATGAACTTTAAAAAAAATCATTTCTGGTGGAATGGAATTTTTTAAAAATAATTTGATGGAATTTCATAGTGAAGTGTAAATGTAATTGAATTAATCTGAAATATGGTAATAATGCATCAGAATTTCACTAGTTCACAACAAGCAGAGATGAATTTGTTTTGGTTTTTATATAAGAAGGGAGAATATAAATAAAAAAAAAACTCATTTCAGATAACAATTTACTACGGGATATTACCCCAAGACTAAAATTGGGCCTAGAAAAGTCAATAAAATAAATGCATTTGCTTTGTTGACATCCGTATCATGACGTGACGAAGAAAGATGACGTCATTCCATTGCGCAATAGTTCCAAGTCGCTGGCATCAACACAGATGGCGCTACTGTCTATGTGAATGGCCATGTTAAATAAGTTGCCATTAGTGTCTATGAGAGTGACACCTCTGGATCTCCTTCTCTGTGAGTATTTGAAAGACTGCACAAGTTTTTATTATTTATGCAACCATTAAAAACTTGTATCGAATTGATATAAATAATGGCGTATTTAAGCTTAACATTTTTAAAGTTAAAGCATGAACAAAATTAATTAAAACTTTTGTATCTTGTTAAATTCAAAAATATTTCAATACTTTATCATTATCAAAAGCAAATCCAATCAAGAAGTTTCCGGCGTTTTAAAGTGGGCGAAGTATCAAAAGTTAATTATCAAACTCTATTTTTTACTAATAAAAATTTTCTACTTTTAATTAATTACCGAGTTATCTATTTCGAATTACTAATTCACTTTTGAAGAAAGTAATCAAATGTACGTCTAACCTCCGAAGTTTTTTACCTCGGTTTCGCCCGTACTCACAAACAGGTTTCTAACAGCCGTTATAGGGATGACGAATATTTTACGAGAGGTTATTACGTAACCAATATCATAAAGTCACAAATACCAGTGACCAAGACTTTCCAAAGAGGAGTGTGATTCAAATCCTTCATACGATCTTACTGGTGATAGGGATGACGAATATTTTACGAGCGGTTATTACGTAACCAATATCATAAAGTCACATATACCAGTGATCAATACTTTTCAAAGAGGGATGCGATTCAAATCCTTGATAAAATATTACTGGTGATATTTCGATTACAGGTTTTGGATCACTATAGAACGATCTATCGATACGATCTGTCCAATAGGGATGACGAATATTTAACGAGCGGTTATTACGTAACTAATATCAAAAAGTCACAAATACCAGTGATCAATACTTTTCAAAGAGGGGTGTGATTCAAATCCTTGATACGATCTTACTGGTCATATTTTGATTACAGGTTTTGGATCACGATAGAAAGTAACAATCGATACTATATCACTGAAATTTACCGGAGCGGTGACTTCACTGGAAAGTAACAATCGATACGATCTGTCCAATGGAAGCTCTAGAACGAAACAGAAAAGGAGAAATCTGTGAATGGCTTGAAAAGTGAACGGACCGGTTATTCTTGAAATTATCGTATCAATGAATTGCATATCACTGAAATTTATCGGAGCGGTGACTTTACTGGAAAGTGCGAAGAGAGTGATCTTGACCTTCAGATATTTGCATTTGATGATGCACTATTCCATACAAATCCTTTTTAATTACTTGTGACCTGACTTTGCATATATTCCTTTTACTGCTGGCGCCATCTATTGGTAGAATATAGAACTAAAGTAAACAATGTAAAGAAATGACATATATATATTTAATTCAAATTTTTCAGGAAATGGTTTACTCCAATAAAGAAATTAAATAAATAGTTTTGAAATAAAAGACAAATTTAAGAAGTAAGCTGAAATAGATGAATTAATTCAATCACACGACATTTAAATTAGTAAATTTAGTATTAATTACATTAATAAATTTTATATTTAGTACTAAGTAATAATTTTTAATTAATAATATGATTGAAATAACACATATTTGGAACAAATATTTATAAATAACAATAGCAAAATTATTTGTTATTAAAAAAATCGTGGATTATGCATCTCTACAGCCATACAGCTAATCACTCAAGCAATGATCACTGAATAATCAGCAACGGCCGATCATTGGTATGCACAAACATTACGGCCGTATTCACCAAACATAGTTAAACATCACCTGAAGATTAAGCCCTGTTTAACGGTCAAATTGGTATTTTCCATACCAAACCGGTCGTCGATTTCCCTTTGTTTTTCCCCATTTTTTGATCATCCAACTATAGATGATGACATACTGATCAACTATTTTTCGGACTTACAAGGAGAGGTCACGGGGTTGAAATCTGAGAGCGGGACGAGATTTAATATAATGATAGTATACATTTAGAATGTTCATTCATGAACATATTAAAACGCAATTGCCAGTCAATTTCGAGAAAATGGTCCTCAAACTTTTGGTAAAGCTTTTATACTGATAACTTGACCCCCTACCGATGATCCCGATGGCATAGTTGTCTAGGTAACCGTCTCGTATACGGAAGGTCAGGGTTTGAACCAGACTCGGAATTTTCTTCTTTTTTATAACTTTTATTCAATTCAAAATTTACAAATACTCTTAATATGTTTTTTTAAAATTTTTTTCATCGAAAATAAATATTTATTATCAAAATACATAATAATAAAATTAAAATTTTGAAAGAAAATTTGTAAATACAGATGCATTTTTTTAAACAAACTAAAATTATTTAAATTTAATTAACTATTTACAGATAATTTGAACTAATATGCTACTTATTTTCATGCAACGACAAGACACAATTACAGACGACAATTTACAGCAGATACGAACAGCAGACAGCACACTACAGACGACAGTAGCCCATTAGTAGTAATCGTCCACAGTACACGAAGCGGATCCTCGGAGCTTCGCGCTATGGTCTCTCCAACAGCTGAACTTCTTACTGTCTCTTCTCGCTTTAGCTGCCGACTCACTACTGGCTACTACACAAAAGACACGACGCTGATTCCACAGTAGACAACAAAATTCGGCACACAGCAGTTCAGCACTCGCTTCACACAACGCTGGAACTCCGCTATCCTCTCGAAGACTCATTACTTGTCGGCGACTCAGACTACAATTCACGGCGACGACTCTCGACGAACCACATTGAGAGTGCCGGTTTTATATAGATCCCGGGAGGTGGCGCTAGCAGCTTCTAGACCAATCAGGCGTATCTCGGTGCCAAATGAACGAATCGACCAAATTCTCGAAGTTTCGAGCATTATCCCTTTTGTCGATAAATTCTTCACCAAGTCGCCAAATGTTCGCCAAGCTCTGGGATCTCTAGCTCGGCATCTGTAAGCGAACTGTAAAACGGTCTTTTTTATGATGACACTATTCGTGATGGGAAGCAAAATTACAGGTTTGTAACAATATTGCATTCATTATCTTTTCTTTGAAAGGAATTAAATACTTTTTAATTGTTGCTTCAGAGGAAAAAATATGCTTATTATTTATATTAATAAAAATTTGAATATGCGGAAGAAATGCAATAGAAAAGAAAAAAAAATCTGACGTCTGATAAAGCAGCTGTCCTGGAATACAGATCACATAATCAAGCACTTTTACAGTGCCATGATGGGACAAATTGAAAGAAAGAAATTTAAATGTAATTATCCTAAAAGATACAAATACAAGAAAATGTACAATCATTTACAAGTGAAGAAGATAGCATAGGAAAAGTTAATTCATGTAAGTCATCTGAAATTCAAACTCTTGACCATTGATTGTAAAATGTGAATTTCATTCAGATTAATGTTTAAACTATAAGCCTAAGAACCCCAAAAGAATTCTGAGCAATTCTTTAATTTTAGTTCTCATTATCAGTTCTTTATTATTTTAAAACAAAACTGAACATTTTCTTTGATTAATTTTATTTAAAATGATTCATTTCTTTACAAAATCATGAAATACATTTTTATTCATTTAATCTTTGCAAACTAAGAGGATTAATATTTAAATTAAATTTTGTATGAAAAATACATAAATACATTTATTTTTTCTGATTAATTTTGTAAAAATTTTATAAAAATTAAAACTGTATAGCTACTTATTTTTTTTTTATTTCATGTTTATGCTCAATGTATATATGAATATCATTTTTCCCACCAGAGCAGGCATTTTATATAATAAATTGAAAAATACCCTCATTACAAATAAATATCAAAGTACATCACTATTACTATTGTTACTTACATCATTATATATTATTGTTTTTTAGACAGTTATTTTTTACAGTACTTTCATTTTCAATCTAAGCAGTTTATATTAATGTTTTAAACCCTTAATTTACCAATGTTGCATTATTATTATATGTGAAACTTTCACAAAATATTTTGATATGTATTAGGGTAGGGAAAATTTAGTAAAAATTAAATTTTGAGATAATTTTGTTAATATGCTTAATTTTTTTAATCAATATGCTCTGGCAAATTTATTTTTAATAAAGCTGAATTACAAACATTTATATTTGGATTTAAAAATTAAGATAGAAATGCTACTCAGATAATTTAAATTTTCGTAGCAATTCTACGGAATCAGGCCGTGATCATTGGTTGTCTCTCAGAACATAATAATTGGAACCAGAATTTAATTCAAAATTTTATGTATACAAAGATATGTTTCAGTTTGTCAAAAATATCAAAACATCTTTTATCATTATGAAACTTAGCAAATACATGTTTATATACACTGGTGTGCAAAACTTAAGCAACAGGTATGTGTTTTGCCATAACTTCACGAGAAATCATCTGAGAGACATGAAATTCAGAAATGAGATACAGCATTTTGTTCTGAAAGAATGACGAAAGCATAGTTGCGCAGAAATGAATACAATGCATACAGTATGGAATCAAATAAAAAAAGGCTTTATTGAACTCATAGTATCGTTACACATGATTGTCTGTCCAAGAGAAAGAACAGCAAGCAGATGTTCCTTAGTATGGGATATGCCCTCCCCTTACCGCAATGGTTGCTTCGCACCGTCTCCCCATACTCAGCACCAGATTGTCCAACAGTTCTTGAGGCAAGAGTGCCCATTCCTCAATCAGCATCTGTTTGAGTTGTCGGGTGTTCCCAGGAGGATGTAATCGTGCCGCAAGGCGTCTCCCCAAAGCATCCACACATGTTCTATCGGATTTAAATCAGGGGGGCACGCCGGCCAATCCATTCGAGTGATATCTTCACTTTCCAGGAGCTCCTCAACAGCATGAGTCCTGTGTGGCCGTGCATTGTCATCCATAAAAACGAAGTCTGATCCAATGGCACCTCGGAACAGACGCACATGGGGAAGGATCACCTCCTGACAATAGCGATCTCCAGTTACAGAACCTCTGTCGAAAACGTGGACCTCAGTCCGCCCGTTCATCATAATGCCTCCCCAGACGACAAATCCAGGACCACCGAAACGGGCCGAACGGGCTCGAGATTGTTTACGTGGTCACGTGTCAAAAAGCTCTCCAGCTGATCTGTGACGCAGTTGGTCAGGAGGGGGGGTTCGACAGCCACGCGTCTGCGTGGGGTGCGAACTGGTCTTGTAGGCTATCTGCCAAAACATCCGCCTTTTCAATGGGAGCAATATCGAGTTCCCTCGTTTCCCCTCTTAGGGGGGGGGGGATCGGGGAGAATGGCTTTCGAAGAAAGGAACGTGTGTCTAGGTTTTCTAACTGTTCCGCTCGCCGTTGCTCGAAGTGACCTACTTTTAACCCTTTTATCTCATCCTGGGTTCTGCGAAGTTCCGTTCTCACATGAGGATCGTGATAACGTTGCCAAATTCTTCGCAGGTAGTTTCGCAGTTTAATTTTGTTTTGGATTTCTAAAGGAGGCTTCTCTGGAGGTTTATTCAATTTTGGTTTTGAGGCTTCTGCGAGTGCCTCTGTTAGAATTTTTCCTAGACTACCAACTGCAAATTCTGCGTCATCATTGCTATTAATTTTTAAGGGGGGGGAGGGATTTTGAATTTAAGATATGCCGAAAGTTCTCCCAGTTGGTGGAGAATTGTGCTGGCGAATTTAGAGAAAATGTTCCAGTATTAAAAGTCAAAACTACTGGCAGGTGATCTGAATCTAAAGAATTTAGCACTCTAATTTGAGAGTGGAAAGGAATTCGCTTCAATATTGCGAAGTCTATGACGGAATCATTAGAGCTAACTTGATTAATGTGGGTTGGAGAGAGGGGTGCCAAAACATTGATTCCGTCATGCGTTGCAAGAAAATTAAATAATTGGGTTCCATATTTCGTTGTTTTGTAGTTGTTCCAAGCGATATGCCCTGCGTTCATATCGCCCGCAATGATGACGTTCGGGCCTAAATTTAAAAGTGTTTTCAAATCTCCACAGGGAATATGTACGAACTCCCAGATCGGACATATGCTGACACAATTTTGAGAGGGGAAAGATTTCCAAATTTAATCTCAATAATTGTCGCGTCCATCCTCTCTAAAACGGGAGTGGGCATGACGTGATGTTCAATTATTGATTTCACATAAATACAAGTACCTCCGTAAATGCGCTGAAGATTAATACTATCTCCGGATCTACTATATTTATAAGGGGTGTGCACTCCGGGGGGAGTAGGGTCTCTTGTACCAATAACACATCAAGATTTTGCTCTGATACAAAGTCTTTCACATCAGCTATCCTGGGCCGCAGATTATTTGCGTTCCAGGTTCAAATTTTAAGATCATGCAAGTTTATTATGTTGTTACTACTGAACATTAACGTTGGGGGCCGTAACTAAGATTGACGTATTCGTTGAATAAAAAATACGCCATATCAGCACCGTGGGATGCAGCACGAATTACTGGTAAAGCTTTTTTATAAGCTTGGAGTAGAAGAGGTGCTTCGCACCAATCTTCTCTCATGAGCATAGCTAGACCTGAAAAGATGTCGGTAAAAATTTTGGTATTAATTGCATGCACTGGGACCGACTGATTTGGAATAGGGGTTTTAACAGCTGGTGAGATTGTTTCACTCTCCACTGGGGTCTCTAATGGAGGAAATTCTGACTCTGAATTCGTCAGAATCTTTGAAAACGACATATTTTCTTCCACTTTTCTGAAATTTTTTGGAGGTCGATGCGTCCTGGGTATACCCCATATGGATTTTTGGGAGGGGTGATTTTTTTTTTTTTTTTTGGAAATTAGTAGTGGTGTTGTTTCTACCACTTGGTTTAGGGAAACGGGGGCATTGGCGCCAGTTCGCCGCGTGATCACCTGCACAATTTGCACGTTAATTTATTCTCGTAGGCTAACGTGCATTCCTTAGCCCTGTGAGGTCCTGCACATTTAACATATTTGACAGGTAATTTGCATGCTTCAGAGCTGTGGAAGAAGCCCTGAGACCGCTAGTATTGAGAAGGCCCCTTCCTTTCTCTGTAGAGCTCCACAGAAATTTTTGTGCCAAACATTTCAGTGAGAGTGTAGACCGTTTCTGACAGAGGGCCGTTTGCAATCTGTGCATAGAATAACGGCATCGGTGACTTGGTCTGAAATTTTGACAGTTGAGTTATACTGACAACTGCGAACCCTTCCTTTTGTAATTCCTCTTTAATTTCCTCAATAGGAGTGCAAGAGGGAAGTCCTCGAAGTACGACCTTTATGGGCCTATCTGTCTTTAACATAAAGGTTTTAAACTCAGCACCCTGAGCTTCGCGGAGATGGGAAAGGCTCCGGTGCTCTTCCTCGGTCTCTACTGTGATCTTTAAGAATTTGTTGCTCATTACTGAGCCTAGGGAAGGAGCCTCAAGTTTTAGAATATTCAGCATCGTTCTAAAGTCTGCTCGGGGGTTAACAAAGAAGGGCGGCACTCTTCTCCGTTTTGGTTGTGCAGGTGGTATTTCAGCATCGACCTCGTTATCTAGCACAACCTCTTCTATTCCTGCTGGAAGTTTTTTGGTTTGAATTTCCTCATTATTTTTATCATTATTTATTTTTAGGTTCTTAACTTTTTTGATGAAGTGAGCAGCCGGGGCTATGAACCCATCCTCATCAGCTACTCTTTTCTTCCTTTCCTTAACTGGACAGCCTTTCGGCGAAATTAGGTTTTTATTTACTACGTTTCCACTCAGGTCAATTTTCTTTCTAGGAGTAGTTTTTACACTCAATTTTACATTATTTTTATTTACATTTGAGGTTGCGCTAGAAACATTTTTAATCCTCGCTCTTTCACAGATTAAATTAAGTTTCCTTACATTTTCAGGAAGTTTGAAAAGGGGGATCCCTAACTTAACTAGTAAATTATTTAAGCAGCCGCTTATCTGCGCAATCTCCTTCTTTACTTGGATGTGGTTTTTTTCATCCTTGGCAGTCGCAAGGGCCTGAGTCCAGTTTCCGAGATTTTCTTTCAGGGAGATGGCTTGTGTTATCTCAAGGCTGTGTTCAGCGATGTAATCATCAGTGATGAGGATAGATGACGGTGATGTTGGCCTCTGTTCTTTCGTAACTTCGACTGATCTTGATCTTCATTATTAGGGCCCTGACATGTCTCAATTTCAATTATTTCTTCTTCGGAAGAAGAGCCCTGATCCCCCTTTCCGCAATGGTCCCGAAAAGGACCAGTTCGGGGGGTCTGTGCTCTGGGTATCGTTGTCTTCTTTGGTGATAACACCCTTAAAAGCAGCTCGTGCTCCGTCGAAGACGGAGCTCTCTCCACGCACGTCTTTTCCATTTGAAGTTCAAATCGAGAATCTCCTGATGTAGACAGCATTTCCTGAGATTTCATCCCAGTAGTGGATCTTCATTGGCCCAAATATGTCAATGATTATCACCTGAAAGTTGGTACCTTAAAATGTTATTGTTATTATTATACGTTTGCTATTTTTATTGTTCATTGAATCTATTTATAAGAAATCAAATTTCCATTTACAATGAATTAATTGCTCTAATGCCTAGTGACAATCCCATAGAAATGCTTGTATGATATCAACTCTGCTTTTTTTGGGATTGTTTCTCAGACTTCATTTATTTATCAGGTAGGCTGTAAATTTTTGCAGCATTTTGTTTTTTATATTAATATCAATAATTTCCTAAAGAAATTAAATTTTTATCTGACTATTTAATTTCTGAAAGAAGTGTATTTTATTAATTTAAAGTAATTTATGCCCTTTGTTTATAAGAAAATCCAAATAAGAAGTTTCAACTGTTAAAAGTATAATTTAAAATCAGTCAAAACTGTGTATGAAAATGGGAGAATTTTTATGTAAACTATTATCTATTTAAGCAAAGTAAATAATTATATGTCAATTTAAATAATATTATTATACTGCTGAATTTTACTGTGCAAGAGATGAGAGTTTATTAGTATCTCATACTAAAACTTTTGTAAAATTGTGAGATTTATTTGAATGAGTAAACCAGTTGTTAATTGGAAAATATATAGTACTGATAAATTGGAATGATATTGTTGCGAAATTTCTTTACCGGGGTTCGTTTGGATAGTGGTAGTGATATGGTGTGTAGAACGCTCAATTGGCAGGCAGAAGTAGAATAAAAACAACGACGTTTATTTAAACGAAGACACACAGGACAGCACAAAAACGACAACTATATACAGCACAGAAGACGATTATCTTCACCCGAGACGTGTAGCATACAACAGCACACACAGCAGCATACAACCAGAATCTACTGCAGACAGTAGCGCACAGCTCAGTTCAGCACTAGCTTGACTCAGTCGCTTCCGACTCCTCCGTCTTCTACTTCTCCGACTCTGGCTCGGAATACTGACTTGACTTCGCTGCTCTCGAACTCAGACTGCTGGCTTTTCCGCTCCGTCTTCGGACTACTCCGTCGTCTCCCCGACTACTGGCTTCGTCGTCTCCACTCCGCTCGGACTTGACTCTCTGGCAGCCGCAGCCCCTTTTATAGGTCTCAGGAGGCGGGGCTAGAAGCCTCTCAACCAATCAGGAACGTTCGAGGCGTATCTCGGTTCCTACTGGACGGATCGGGAAAATTCTCGAAGTTTCGGGTATTATCTATTTTGGCGCCCAAGTCGCCAAATGGTCGCCAAGCTCTGGGACCTCCGACGCGCTAGTCCCATTCAGATGACTGTAAAACTTTCTTTCTATTGATGGAATAAACTATGCTGGGAAGCCGAATTGCAGGTTTGTAACAATATTAACTGTGGTTATTTTAGAGTTGATATCTTTATATCAAATATATGCATGATTCATGAATAGTAAACAAGCAGTTCTCTATGAAAATGCTGTACAAAGGGAAAAAAATTAGATACATTTTTACTTCATAAAACTTAATTTTCCTAATATCAATATAAAAATTCCTATATAAGACCTTTTTTTCACATGATTCCTTGTTGAAGGTATTTGTTATTTAGGATTGAATGGAATAAAAATGTACTCCATTATAACTAAGCAATGAAATAGGATAATTAAAACTAAGCAGAAAATGAGTTATGTTGTGATTGCTTGAACATTTCTATAATAAATTTCTTTGTTCAATCTTTAGTATTTGAATGCAAAATAAAATACTTATTTTATATATATAACATTAAACTTTCTGTAACATAACTTGTAAAATATCTGCAATAATTACTATGGATGTGATATGAGAGAACACTTTATTTGCGATTATTTACATAGAAAGTTTCGAAAGCATATTTACATCGAGAAAGACGAAATCTGAATGAATTACATTTGGAGTGGAGTTGAGTTACGACTGGTATGACGCTTACATAATCTCCCACTTTGTGCAATTTTATGGAGTACCTGAAATCGCAACAAAAGTTATAAATCGAGTCTGTTGGGAATTTTAATACGCCGGCCAGCTATAGTGACAACATCAGGATTTACTTTGGTTATATAATCATCATCTTCACTGGAATCTTGATCTGAAACAGCTGGAATTGCAGGAAGTTGAGTGTTTGTGTCTTTATCCTTTTGCTGAGCAATGAATGGTAATTTTTCAGAACTTCTGATTTCCAAGGAATAAAGTCTCTGGAATGGTCTTAATTTTTCCCCTTCAGCTGTTCTTACTCTGGCAACTCTTGAATGTCCATCTGCTCCAGGAAGGACTTCAGTTACAATTCCTAAGGGCCAGTGAAGGCGTTTTCCATCAGTTTCAAGGAGAATTATGTCTCCAACCTTCAAAGATTCATCTCGAGTGTGACGATCTTTATGCACTAACATTGCTAAGTATTCGTTGCGGAATCTCGTTCTTAAATCCTGCCGTAGTTTTTGAATAAAACGTAATCTTCTACTTAGGCTTTTACTATCGATTTCGTCTAAATCAGTTGTATCACTACTAGGAATGCCTTGCAAGAAACAAGCAGGTGTCAATGGCCTTAGACCTTCTGAATTATCTTCAATATATGTGAGAGGCCTGGAATTTATTGTAGCTTCACAGTCACATATAAGAGTTTCCAATTCTTCATAATCAATACTCTTTCCGCCCAAACTTCTCCTTAGCATTTCTTTTAGCATGCGGATCATCCGCTCCCACCATCCACCAAACAAAAAAGAACAAAAAGTAAAAAGGACAATCCATTTTTCTCTTCTCCAGAACGCAAAAACAATGGGCCTGCCAAATCAATCCCCTGACTTCAAATGCTGCGGCAACTTTTATTCTATTTTTAGGAAGAGGTGCTAAAGGTGGCTCCGTAGGTTTGGCTTTAAATCTTTTGCAAGTGATACAATGAGAGCTTACTCGTTTTGCTATTTTATTGATAGAAATAATCCAGTAATTTTCCTTCAAATTGGAAATGAGAGTTCGAAGTCCGGCATGCTGCAACTCACAATGCTTCTGGTGTATCAATCGACGAATTATTTCATAGTTACCTGGCAACAATATTGGGCACTTAAAATTCTCTTCTTCATCTCCCAGTATGAGCTTAGTTCTAAGTTTAAGAATGTCGGAATCGTCTTTGAAAATTTTCAATGTCTTCATGTTGCTTCCTGCAAAACTTTCCTTTTGAATTAGCTTTAGCAAACAGTTTTCAGCTGATTGGACTTCTTCATAGGTTAGCTCGGTTTCCTTACATTTTTCTTTAAGACGACAGTTTTTAATAAAACGTAGTATCCAAGCCAGCATCCTTAAAATCTTTGTATATTTCGAGAAATAAAGTAGATTGTCAGTAAAGTTAACTGATTCATGCTCCACATTACTGACTATTGTTTTCTTTTTCTCTGATTCAACTAAATTTTCATCAATAATTTGTTTTTCATTCAAAAGTCGGAATTCTTGTGACTTTGATAACCATTCTGGACCTTCCCACCACTTGCTCTTCAATAAAATCTTTGCATTACAAGCTCTTGAAGAAGGGTCTGCTGGATTCATAAGACCTGGCACGAAATGCCAGTTATCAGAATTGGTATATTTTCTTATTTCTTACAAATGTATTCCAAGAACTATCCCGTTTAATCCAAGTTAAGACAACAGTCGAGTCAGTCCCAAAGTATACTACATTAAATTTTACCTCAAGTCCATCTGTCACTTGGCAATATAATCGGGATAATATAAGAGCTTTCAACAATTCTAATCAAAGAATTGTAATTTCCTTTGTTGGTGACATTCTTGACTTACTTGCTACTAATTGAGCTGAAACTTTCCCGTTATATTCAGCACGTAAAAAAATACATGCGGCAGAAGAGGCTTCACTGAAACAGTGAAGACTTATCTGACAATCTTTAAAAGGATTTGAAATGAGTCTTCTTGGAATTTTGCAATCTTTTAGCAGATTTACATGTTTGTACCAGGCTAAAAATTCATTAAATGTATCTGATGGAAGCACATCATCCCAATTAATTTTTATTTTCCATGTTTTTTGTAGAATTGTCTTTGGAATTAGAGTAGTTGGACTCGTAAATCCTATTGGGTCGTAAATTCGTTGAGCAGTATATAATAATGTTCGTTTAGTTATAATTTCTTCTGAAATTTTAATAGCACTGTTACAAGAAAGTTCATCATTTTCAGTATTCCAGGAAAGTCCTAGTAATATCTCTTTGTTTCTCCTACAATTCTTTCAGAATTGTAGGAGAAACTAAACTAACCCAACCGCGTAAAGCAAATCTGGCTGCAGACATCAGTTCCTTAGCTTCAGAAATAAATTTGGCTGCCTCTTCTCTAGTTTCTAAACTAGTTGTGCAATTATGTACATAAAAAGATTTTTGAAGTTGACGAGCTGTTTCCTTCCTTCCATCTGAAACATTCTCTAGAGGATGAGCTATCGTTGCCTCAATTAAAAATGGACTACGAGAAGCACCAAATACCACTCGACAATGTCTCAGGGTGATCAATTCCTCTCTTCTTGAAAAATCTTTCCACCAT
>JAPMOR010024322.1:42799-144085 GCA_026543865.1 Argiope aurantia | reverse complement strand
CAATAAAGAAAACGTTTTTGACAGTCGCAAATGAATTATTTAAAATAATAATAATAATAATTTAGCAATTTTATAAATACAGAAACCTATTATTTGTTAAATCATAAGTGTATGAGTGTGTTCCTACCACAAATAAAACTCATTCAAAAGCATTTCAGAATTAATTTGTGAGCTTAAAGAGTAATTTTTTTTGGATTATTCTTTATTAATATGCCACCCAATTCAGCGGATAATCAGAAATGCGCTTTTTTTCACTTTTTAAAAAAAATGTATATAATCGTCTATTGTTTATCCTTATGTGATCCTTATGTTTATCATTATGACAAAGATGTTTATCCTTATGCTTTCATAAAGTATGAACAGTGATCGGCGATACATGAAAATGTCCAATATTCATAATGTTCAAATTAGAAGCTATAGTTAACGAAGTATATGGGCCTTTTCTTTTAATTTATTAAAATTTTTTTCCTGAAGATATGCTTCTGAGCTGTCATTGAATTCTAAAATGCCATATATTTATATTTCTTGCTTAATAACTTGATATGAGCTATGTGGCCATCTATGTAATAATAAAAAAGGAATATCTAGTTCTTAAATATATCATACTTATTTAGAAAAAGGTAGAGTTGGTCTTGGTCTACCCCACGATGACCCGTCTACCCGACAGAGTGTACGACTTGGAAGGTCACCGGGGGGAAAAGAAAAAGGTAGGCTGTGATTTAGATGAGATGTTACCTGAATATATTCCCAACATAAAAATTACCAAGTCTCATGGATATTCCTATGATCGCCATGTGTTAGAAAGCCAAATGTAGACCAAAACCCTTGAAAATTCCTTAATCAGCATTCTACCTTTTCTAGAGTTTCTTTCATTTTACAAATTAGTCACTGAATATATCTTATAATCTCTCTCACGCTACACTATTCTATGTCAACCCTTTCAAGAACGATTTTATAGTATTCACAATGGTTTAAATGTATTTAAATGACCCATTGGTTTTAAAAAGCTTAAATTCCATATGATTTAAGCTGCCTTTTTAATGTTACTGGTTTGGTTAGTTTCGAGAATCCTTTTAAAATGTCGGTGTAACAATTTTTTTTTTATCAATTCGGTATTCTATTAAAAAAGATTTTATCATCTCTGTCAATATAACTTGGTTGCTACTAGTCCCCGCTCTTTATCGTCATTTGGCATTATTAAAATATGTTTATTTTAAAAATTGTTGATTTTTTTTATGGCGCATGGGCCATAAAAAACTGGCCAAGCTGGCCAAATTAAAAATTGTAGTAGAGTGACTTTCAGAACTCATAATTCACATTCTGGAGGGTTTAAAATATTTTAACAATAATTTAAAGGCGATAATATATTCGACATAGAGACATCCAAGATTTTTTTAAAAACTTAAATTAAAATCTTGTTTTCAACGAAAAGGTGAATATTTCGGGAAAATTCAATTTTAACTGGTAAATGGGTAAAAGCATAGAAAAGCGGTGACACATTTAAGAGTTTTATAAATGAGAGGAGATTACTTTTCCATCTGAAAAATCAAATGAATTTATCTTTGAAAGGAAAGTAGAAAATCATTCATAATTAAATAAGTAATAAAAATTTTATGATTGTAATTGATTAAAAGATTATAACATATTTCTATCCTTTTTGGAACAAAAGTATCAACAGAAATTTTTGTCTTTTGAAACCTCAAGGACAAAACCAAAAACGAAAATGAGTTTTTTTTTTAAATTGTGTGAATTAAAGACTTTTATTAATCACAACTGTCAATGAAGATTATTGCAGAGTATACAATTCCCAAAGTTTCATGAAGATATTCACAAACTATTTGTTTTCACTGATGTCTCTCGAATCTGAATCTGGTGAGTTTTGACCTTTGGCTTTGAGCAAAGATATGATAGCTCTGGCTCTCATTTCGAGTTCTATAATATCAGCATCTTTCTCAGAGGCATAGAGGTCTTTCGCAACTTCTTCGATAGAAATAGGAGCCTAGGAAAGAAATATACAAATTAGAAAATGTATAAGAATAATAAATAAACCATGCACTAAAGAAACGCTATATACTATGAACCATAAGCAAAAAGTTTACTTTAAGTGGAGATATGAAGCAGAATCTTCAGTTTCACATAAAATTAAGAAATGTAAAAATAAATAAATAACCATCGAATGATATTTTGAAACTTTGTTATTACGGGTTATATAAAAATATCAAATATCAGGCAGGGGAGAATCAAAATCTCAGTCGACAAGTGAACGTGTGAATGCATTTATCTTATAACCGAAAATTATAAGAATCTTTTTTTCCTTCTGTCTACATATGACATTGCGTATCTTATTCCTTTGCAGCTAATTTATGCTATAATTTAATTTTGTTATTCGTTTAGTAATCCGAGAGTTCGTTTTAGAGAACTGATAGCTGCATTCAATAGCCTTAATGTAAAATGTTAACAATTTAACTCGGTCCAGTTGTTTTGAAAAGTATTAAAACATGTGAAAGATACATACCAGCAATTTTATTGGTTTTAGTAGTGTACCTTAAAAAGATGCTTCTGTTTTGTTAATTTTTGTGATTGAATATAGCTCTATGTAAGGGGCAGTGGAGGATAAAAGAAAAAAACGTATTTGTAGGAGTTCATGTAAAAACACTGTAAATATGAAAATATGAAAAAGACTTCTAAAATGAATGTCGTATGTTTGGATTGTTTAATTAGATCAGAAATAAATTTTTTAAAAGCGCAGATTTGGAATATATATATATATATATTTCAGAGACATTTTTGGATTTCCGGAATTTTAAGCAATAAATTTTAATTTAATAAATAAGGAATTTTGGAGCAATACATTTTAAATAATAATAATAATAAATATTTCTAGTTCAAATAAAATTTCTGAAATTAGGTTGGTTTACGATTGAAAGTACAGTTCTAAATACAGCATATAATTATATTCGAGTTGATAATATATTAATAGTCAAAGGTTTCAGTTAGGCACTGATTAATTTAGAAATAAAAAGACATAAAACCATGAGTACAATAGCAACAGTAATAACTATTAGTATAGGATTCCCAAAACGAAGAGTTAAATAACCATAACTATAAAATGTTAAAGAGTAAAAAATTCTCTATAACCATCAACAATCTTTGGAACTATCATCAACAATAAGAGAGAATTATTTTTAGTATTGTTAGTTATCAACAGATGGCACCACCAAAAATACAAGAAAGGGATTTGCAATTTCAAATGCAATGATATAATGTCAGAAAATTGGAACGTTCAGCAATCAATTATGTTGAGAGTATGAATAATTCTTAAAGCATATAATTTGAATGTTGATATATAGTATAAATACTGCACTGGCATGAAAAAATTCGTACATTTAGGCATTAGAAGGATGTAAAAAGGCTTCAAGCTTGTGCCTGACAATTTTTTTTCCTTCCACTTACGTATACTGCACAAATCTACACGTTTGTTAAATCTGGTGATTCATACATTGAATCGACGATTTGTTACTCCTGTATTTTCGCACTTCCTAACAGATGACAAGATAATAGACCAGACTTTCACAGAAATGCTATTAGAGATAATCTTGTAGATGATTTCTTAAATAAAATCGAACATTTGCTAGTTAAATTCAGTTCAATATTAGATTGATTAGAATTACTAATCATTGTGAGTTCTTGATTTGAATAGAGGTTACTTAGTTCCATTAACTGATATTCTAAAAATTATTTATCCTCTCGTTATATCCATAATCTGTCATTAGCAACCTGAAGGATATATATAATATAAAATTCATGATGCATTCTTTTTATAATTTATAATCATTTTTGCTCATCGCATGATCGTATACTAAACTTATAAAATAGGGTATTTATTTTTTGTTTCGGAACAATTCTTAACTTCTAATACAAAGGTTTTTCTCTATATAATTTCCTTTGATCCTTTTGTAATAAGCAAGCACCTTAGCACATCAATTAGTTGTAAATGAAATCAAAAATTGCATATTATTTTTTAAGTTAATATGTAGTTTAAAAAAAGAATACAGCCGCAAACAAAATTTACTTAAACATTAATATAAATTAATCAGCAATATTCAAAGCAATTAGTTTGTGATATTTCTTAATCTATATAGACATTTTGTCTTTTCATGAAATTATCATACATTTTTCTTTAACATCTGAACCACGATCAAAAATGGAACTCCGTATATAATTTAAAAAAAAAAGAAAATTTCTATAATGAAGATTATTTCCATATTTATTTCATTATGGATTCTTTTATTCTGTTTTGAGAAATAATGCGTGATTCATTGTAAAAGAATAATAAAATATAATTTACTACAATATTGCATTAACTTGATTTGTAATATTGTTCATACACGTGTTGTACTGAACCTAACACTGACTACATTGCAATTGAGGAGAAGCTTTAAAATAGCACAATATTGTTTAAATCGAATCCAATCTAATCCAATTCAATCTAAACTTATATAATAATCATTTATCCAATAAATGGTTCATTTTCCTGCCACCTCGAATTGCGAAAAGATAAACATTTTAGTTTTGTTTTCTTCTTAAACATTCTTTTTCTAAACTTTAACTTTATTATGAATTTTACTAAAACAAGATGCTCAAAGCTATGTGGAAACAAAATTTTAATAAAAACATGAATTTGGTTAGGCACTAAAATCGTCATTAGCGCCCAGACAATCGTATTGATTACATTTTCTTACATTTTAATTTTCTTTTTATCGACTTAATTATCAATAAGGCACTTCATTTGAGATTATCTGTATATTTGAACAAAATATTCAGATGAGAAAACATTAATTGCAATCAAATTTTTGCGGTTTTAAGAAATAATAATGCAGAAATATGCCGAAATATTTTTCTATATTGTCAATAGATGGCGCCAGCAAACTTGCAAACCAAGGTAATATAAAATAGTTGCCGAATGAAATAACAACAAAATCGATAGAATTAAACTGGTTTTCGACTTTTCACAGAATTAAAAAAGCTAAGAATGTAAGGGAAATATTCAGATTCACAAAATGAAAACTTTTTAATTTTGTTATCACAGAGAAAATTAATAAAATAATATTTGACAGGATAAAATACACACATAATTTCAGTCTTTTCCAAATTATTGAGAATTTTTTTAATGCCCCTTGAGGAATCCAAAGTTAAGATAATTGGAACTAGGGTTAAAAATAATTAATCTTACAGAATTCAGAGCTAACAAACTTAAATAAAAAGGAACTAATGTTTAAAGAATGTAAAGAAATAATAATGCATCAACGAGGTTCAACAACATAAAATATAATATCAAAATATTAATAGCTTTCTAAAAATTAGTAATAAGTAATAACAGCCGTTAAATGCAACTTTAATTAGTAGTTGTTGATAATTTTCCATTTTGCTTTCATATTGTCTCTAAGATAAAGTTTCGATTTTTCTAATACAGTTTATCGAAATCAATGAGCCATTCAGACGAAATAAATAATTATTCATCTAAAGTACAAACACCCAACTATTTCACAGTGTACTTTTAAATCTGTCTTGAAAGTGAGTTGGATTTGGATGAGAAGATAAATGGGGATTTCGGATGAAGATAATAATTTTTTTAAATAACTGAAAAGATACTAAATAATGCTTATCTAATGCGAAGTAATCCAGCACTAAAAGGAAGAATTTTAGATAAATAATATGTGGAAACATTGCCATATAGGAAAGTAGGGCAAAATGGAGGAACATAATAGCCCCAGAGGACGATCCAAGGCAGGATCAAACTAAGTCCCCTTCTAGGGGTCCTTAGGCGATACAAGTCTCGGGATTCCTTCTCCCATTCTGTAACTTCCCTACATCAAATATTCTTTATTGATTCTATTTATTTACATATCTTATTCTAACTGCCTGAATATCTTCATAATGAATTTTGACAAACTGACAAAACATTTAATTGCGGGTTCCTTTTGGAAGTTTCAGTATTCCCTATATGAAAAAAAAAAAAAAAAAAAAAAAATGCACACCTTTTGAACACAACTTTAATATTATTTAATTGCATAATCGGACTTTTCTTAAATTATAAAACAATATACATATTTTAGAAGTTTTAAAGAGTGTAATATAAAACTTTTATAAAATAATTAATTAGTAATAATTGAATAATGTTCTAATGTTTAAACAATACTTCATTTTAATTTGAAAATTTGAATTACTTCAAGTGCATAATCTTGCAAATTAAATAAAAACATATAATTATCATACTCTGAAAATATATTAATTTTGGGACTCCGAATGTTGCGGGGCCCTTGCGTTGTGTATGTATTAATCCGGTCCAGATTCCAGGGCCGCCCTTTTTGTATATTTTACGTTTTTAAAGCCAAAAACCGATAAATAGTATGAGTAGTGTCAAAACAGAGATATTATGTCCAGGTACCATTAATGCTGACCTTAGCACAGCGTGGCTGTCACTTCTTGTGTCCGTGAATTTCAAGCTACCTCTGACTTTGATACTTCAGTTATTTTTAAAATAAAGAATATTAGTAATTAATACACTGGCGTGCAAAACTTAAGCAACAGGTATGTTTTTTGCCATAACTTCACGAGAAATCATTTGAGAGACATGAAATTCAGAAATGAGATACATCATTTTGTTCTGAAAGAATGACGAAAGCATAGTTGCGCAGAAATGAATACAATGCATACAGTATGGAATCAAACAAAAAAAAAAGGCTTCATTGAACTCATAGTATCGTTACACATGATTGTCTGTCCAAGAGGAAGAACAGCAAGCAGATGTTCCTTAGTATGGGATATGCCCTCCCCTTACTGCAATGGTTGCTTCGCACCGTCTCCTCTTACTCAGCACCAGATTGTCCAACAGTTCTTGAGGTAAGAGTGCCCATTCCTCAATCAGCATCTGTTTAAGTTCTCGGGTGTTCCCAGGAGGATGTAATCGTGCCGCAAGGCGTCTCCCCAAAGCATCCCACACATGTTCTATCGGATTTAAATCAGGGGAGCACGCCGGCCAATCCATTCGAGTGATATCTTCACTTTCCAGGAGCTCCTCAACAGCAGGAGTCCTGTGTGGCCGTGCATTGTCATCCATAAAAACGAAGTCTGATCCAATGGCACCTCGGAACAGACGCACATGGGGAAGGATCACCTCCTGACAATAGCGATCTCCAGTTACAGAACCTCTATCGAAAACGTGGAGCTCAGTCCGCCCGTTTATCATAATGCCTCCCCAGACGACAACTCCAGGGCCACTGAAACGGTCTCTTTCCGTGATGTTACTGGGATGAAACAGTGTCCCGACCTCTCTCCAAATCAACTGGCGTTGGGAATCGCTTGTGGCACTAAAACGACTCTTATCTGTAAAGAGGACACGACTCCATTGATGAGATGTCCAGTTTTTGTGCTCCCTGCACCACTCTAAACGGTGCCGCCGGTGGGAAACTGTCAAAGGGATGCAGCGTTCAGGACGGCGGACGAATAGGCCACCTTTGTGAAGGCGTCTGGACACAGTAAAACGCGACACTTGTCGCCCCGTTGCTGCACACAGTTGCTGAGCAATGGCGCTTGCTGACTGGTTTCGGATTCTTTTCGCCTGCAGGACGATATGTCGGTCATCCACTGCAGTTGTTTTCCTGGGTCGGCCACCACCAACCTTTCTCACAGCTGTACCTGTGGTTTGGAAGGCTTTCCAAGCGCGGGAAACGACACTGTTGTTGATTCCGAACTCTTCAGCTACACTGGTCACACTACGCCCCTCCTCCAGCTTTCCGATCATTCTTCCACGTGTGAAATCGTCCAGGTGATTTCTGCTAGCCATATTTCACGAATTAACTCACGTGCACTTGCAGCGAATGTCTTTAATTACGTCTCCATCCTTCCTTTTATTGTAGTGTTGAGCTGCGCGCGCCTTCCGCACGTGTTTTGCGTACGCTCACGTCGCCTGTGACGTTTTGTTCCTGGTATTTGCATACGCATGACCTTTCTCTTGAATTACGTGTTCATTGTACTGATCGCAAGAACTCCTTTTCTGCCATTTCATGGCTATCTGCTTAAAATTTGCATTGTTGCTTAAGTTTTGCACACCAGTGTATATGGAAGCACGGCGTGGCCACACCTGTTTCTTTCAGATATTTCCATTTCCAATATCTTGAGAAAGTGATTCTGAATTGATACGAAGGCGATGTCACTTAATTTACAAATTATGAAACGTTTCGATTATCTTCTGCAATTGTTTTTTTATTATACTTACGATAATTGTATATTTAATCATTACAAATGACAACAAATGTAATCAAAAGAAAGCTTGCTTTCGTATAAATTTATATTTTGCATTTGTAAAGACATTTAAAAATTATAACTATTGCTGCTATCTTGCATAATTTAAGAATTTTATTTTTTGTGACCAGTAGCCTATTTTAATATTTTATTCAACCCAGTGATTGTGTTAATTATTATTATTTAAATAAAGTTCACTAATTTATTTATTAAAATTTTAATCAATATTGAACATAGAAAGTAAAAATATTATAATAGATATCGGCTTCTTATATTTTTAATTACTAAAACATGGGTATCATCTATTTGAAATGTAGACTATGGTAGGACAAATCGACAGGCAATCCAGGGCAAATTCTGAAGCATTACCTACTCTTCCACTAAAAGGAATTCACAAAGAAAAATAATACCTTTGTAAAAAATTACAGCAATATGTCTTTAGTTGCTTCTTTATAAGAATTTTAGAAATAATTACCTGATTTTCTTCATCTGCGATGCATTTCATTTCGTTCGAAGAAGGATTTAATTCCAACACATCATTGGAAAAACTTTCATCTGTCTCAGGAGTCGGAACGATAGATAAAGATCTGAAACGACAATATGCAACTTCATTAAGCTGTCACAATTTTCCTTTATGTTAATATATCACATTAAAGTTCATGATTGGAAAAATATACTGATTTTTTTAACATTTTATAATTTTTATGTTTTCCAGTGGTAGTTCGGAAACTGTTATTTGAACATTTTAAAATTCAAGTTGATATTCATTATAAGAATAAATTCCTTTTAAATCGTAATCAAAATCACATATACACAAATAAAAATATTTTGTGTACACGTTTGTTATTAGTTTTTAAGACATGTAAATACGCATATGCATATAATTCCGAGCAATTTCCAGCTTATAAATTTTAAATGTCAAGTAATATTACATTAAAGATGGTCAATTTCTAAAAAGAAAGAATAATTTATATATATAAAGAATGATTCTCCTTTATGCAGGATTTAAAAGATATCTTACATATAGGAAAATACATAAAGCATTTCATGAAAATATAACGGAAAAATGGATGATATTTGTACACTGATGGAAAAAAAAATTAAGAGAGCATTTATAAAAACACGCATGCAAGTATTAATGATTTTACAGCTAAGGATATGAAAGATGCATTTAGATCTTTATTTTATAATGTGTGACGTATCTTATATGCGGAATTATCCATTTCTGTAAGAAATAAATAGATAAAGTTAAAGAATTAAAGTAAGAATAGAGGAAATGGGACATAAGGCGGAGTTTGTAAAAGCTACAATTTCTTTTGAGAACCATAAACAAATCAATAAGGTGTTCGGTGACTTCTGAAATCCCAGAAAACCAAGAGTGCATGTGGAAACTAAGTGAGCAGCACTTTGACACTCTTGTAGGATGGAGGGTAAAATAACACATATTCTTTTCCGAAAATATGTAGAATACATCATTCTTTGGATTCCTTTGTCATCAAGAAAATCAGTCAGACATTGTAGCGTGGCAAATATATCCATTATTGTCGATTAGGAGAAAGTTACTACCGATTGTATCCATAAGCACCTTGATGCTATTATTAAGGATTTATTTTCTGTATATGACAGAATTCAGAACTTCACTGGTATAAATAAATACTACTGTCCAATATACGTCCGCCCATACCATGATCAACTTGTTTTCATAAAATGCCTTTCTCGAATGTTTCGAAGCTTACGATATGTTTCGCTCAACCTCCCCTACCCCAAAACTGGAATTTTTCGAAAAAAAAAAATGGAACTTATCAGTAAAGATCCATCCAAATCAACTCAATTCATTATACTCTAATCAAGATATTAGTACTATTTCAACAAAGAATATTTCGCAATCCGAAATAATGGAGACAAATCATGGATTTCCTTACAAGCAATCCTTCTTTTATGCTATCTGTCGCTCACGGTAAATCTGGATAATGGAGTTCCAGTTACTTCTGCGAACTCGCTTGTAGTCTGGTCAGACGTTAATTATCTATTTCCTTCGGAAATCCTTACCAAATAAATTTCCTAACAGTCTATACGTGTTCGCAAGTGGATAGAACTGAATTGGGTTATGGCTCATATTGGAACATATAGTAATAAAAATGCAATTTGCAAAGTTAACGGCACAGAAAGAGAGAATTGATATAATTGTTTCCAAATCAAATAGTGTCTTAAAATGGGAATTGGAAGAAAAAATTAAGCTACAGTGGTTTGATAGATGGTATATATCCAAAAAAAGGAAGAGTAACTTATGATTTTATTCCTAACCCAGAAATAAAAATAGGAGAATACCATCCACTGATAATCCAAATTATATCAGTACATGGGAGATTTCTCGCATATTTCCAAAGATTTGGAAGAATGCAGGAAAATAAATGCATCTGTGGCAGAATCAGTATTGTTTACCATTATTTAAACAATTTTATAGAAGTCACAGAACTAAGAAAGAATCTAAAAGTTGAAAATGATGGCTTAAGTTCAGTACTAATGATGCCAGAAAACCTTACAATATTGAAAGACATAATGTTGAAAATTGACAGTTTTTTGCCAAAAATTTAAAGTTTAAAATTGTTTGCTTTTCTTCTGTTGTGGGACGCATATTTGGAGGAATACAGAGAATTTTCAAAGTGTTGACCTACTGCTCGTAAAACAGGGTGGCAAATGTAGTGGAAGATGAGGAGGAAGGTCAGAGAATGACCACCTGTGGCTTAAGGCCAACCGCTTCGAAGAGGATGCCAATTCGGAGAATTTGTCAGTAACATGAATGGATTATGTTAAAGACAAAAGTCGATACTGCCTCGTTCAGTGGTGGTGGTGGGGGGGGGTCGACTGTACACAACAACAAGAAGAAGTCTATACGTATCCAACGTTTTCTTGGTTGTCTGTCTGTATGCCTCACAAGAATTTCGATACTCTATTGAAATCCTCAACATGATCCTTTTGGCTACTTTTAGATAATACAGATTTTTCAGTATTTATTTTGATTTCACGCGATCAACAGCTTACCAATTATCACAATGTACCGAATGCTTTCTAAATAAAAAAATTCTGCAAATGAAAATTTTATTTAATTATTGGTAAAATCTTTGAAATCAGAATTTCAAGCATCCACTGTTACGAGTGGAATAATGGTGCTTAATTTCAGACTGCTTTTCAACTGTTTATTCTTATTAAAATATCCATGAAACTACATACATTATTGACAATAAAGAAATTACAATGAGTGTAAATTATGAAGCTTTCTAAATTTTCATGTACTCGTTTCTGTAGTCTTTTATAAAAATGCATTCATTTATGAAAACTATGAACCGATTATTTGGGGTTCTCGCTAAATGACTAACATAGATTCATAAATGCATCAAAAGAATGGGTCAAACATCTAAATATTACTGTGTAATGAAATTGGATTTTACTTATTAGAATTGACGTAAAACAATTTTTTTTATGGTTGCTGCTTTATTATTTTTTTACCATCAGCGTATAATAGATTAGAAAATGTTAATTTTTTAAAAATATTATATAGGGAGTCCTCAAAAATGAAATATGCGTTTATTTTCTTAAATATTGCACTAAGAAATATACTTTCTTCCAATTATAATATTTCATTTCAAGTGGACAATTATATGAAAACATTTTAGTTTCTAAGAAGATTGCCAATAAAAAGTTTTAAAAGTATAATTTGTGTTAGGTTCTCTTACAGTCAAAGTGCCATTTAGTAAATGATGTTCCTTCCTTTTATGTATATACATACAAAGTTTCACGCTTTTATCTACAAAATTTAAAGACATACTTATTTCTAAATTTTGTTTAACAAGATTTGGTGGGGATTAACGAGAGTTTATTACAAGAGTAGTTGGAAACATTTGTCTTAAAAATACAAAATTTCAATTAAAAAAAAACCCTGTCATATGCAAATATTTCCCTGTCACTACATCATTCATTCATTATAACGTGAAAAAAATTTGCTAATAACGCATGTTTACATATGATTTAGCCAAAATTTCGATTTAATAAAAGGCTTGACTCAAAGGCAAGAGAAGAAATTCAACATTTAAGGTATCTCATAGAAGCAACACAATTCCGAACAAGAAAATAAAAGTCTTTGATCGCAATACTGCTAGTGACAATAAAAGTTTTCCTAAATCAATGGATCTCCCAAAATTTTTATCGCATACTCTATAATAAACTTGTCGTCCCTGAGAGCACCTTACTGCATACTCTATAATAAACTTATGCCTTAGAGCATTGAGTGGCATGCGATAGTTACGAAATATTAACTTTTGACGTGAATTGTTTGAGCGTACAGTCTGATAGACAGACATCCTGTAGTTGGATTTGGCTCAAAATTGTCAGATGTCTACACTGCATATGTTAAATCTCTGTACAAAATCTTATCTATCTATCTTTATTTGTTCCATAATTATCGTGTTATCTTATATTCACACAGCTTCTTAACTTATATTCGAAGACCGATTTTCCCAGAACTGATTTTACTCAAAATTTGACAGAAATCTGCACATTTGGCGTTAAGACCGTATACCAAATTTCAATCGTCTAGATCAAAGCGCTTTTGAGTTATGTTTGTCTCAATCAGGCAGACAAAAGTGTGCGCATAGATGAATGTAAGATTTTTTTTATTACAATAGTTAACACTTTTACACCAGGAAAATCAACTTTTAAAACTTTTCGTTGCTACCCATTGCAGAAGCTAAAGTGTATTAATACCCATTTATCTAATGGAATTTTATAATCCAAAGTATACTTCTGGGTGTAACATTTAAGGTGAAAACTATTCTTGAAACACACTCTTCATATCTACTAGGAATTTTCGGCTGTTGAGAAATCGAGGTAGAGAGTAAAAAAGAAAACTAAGATACAAAAAAAAAGTCTTCTTCCCTTCATAAAAATGTAAAAAAATGCTTTCAACATACCTTTCTGCAGGTGATTTAATTCCTGGATTTTCTGTTTCAACATTTTTACCTGATAAAAAAAATGAAACAAGAAATATAACGTTCACAGATATTTGTTCAAAGAGAAGGTGGAAAATGAAGTCATTAAAAAATGAGAAGAAAACATAATACAGAAGAAACAATGCATCTTATATCTTCAATAAATAAACTTGTAATTACAATAACAAATACTTTTCACAAGTCAGTTTATCATTGAGTAGTATTGCAAAAGTTGACAACTTTGTTTTTCAGCTCTTCTTTTGTAAATAAATTTCTTTTTCATTAATAATAAATAACAGAGTAAGGAAAAAATACAGACTAAGGATATGGCACCTTATACTTTTTTTAATAGATGGAACCACTGTTTCAAAGATATCAAAGTTTTCATAGACAAAGTTTGCAATAGATTTTAAGAGCAGATTTAAACTTATCATTTAATAAAAGAAGGCGATTTCAAAAAAAAAGTGAATTATATCAAACATGAATAATTATAAATAATTGTTATGTTATGAAATAAAAAAGTATATTGTTGAATAATTTTATAAAACATTCTGCTAGAAATTTAACATAGCATTGTATGTAATTAATATTACACCAAAAAAAGAATAAAGTTTTAGGTGGAAGTATAGAAAAAAATTAAAATATAAATTATTCAATATAAAGGATAAATAATGTGAGCATTATTATCATCCATAATTATTTGAAAATGGTAGCGAGTTTTTAGCTTATTAAATTTGATAACTAAATTAATAAAATTTTTTAATTGAATATAAATTATTAAAAAATTTCTAAAATCGTCATTAATAACAGTAGAAATTTAGACACCGTATTTAATATTGTTTCTACTATCCCCCCTCCTTCCGTCCTTCAACGTCGTGATATTGTATATTTCAGTTCAGCACTACACGTGATTTGTTTATTTATTCTAAAAGAGTTTTTATAGGTTTAGCCGATTTGACCTCGACTAAACTGTTTTGTCGACTTAAGAGCGCAAACACGCTACTATTTGTCATAAATATTTTTGAAGTGTAATCGTGCGCTTGTTGCGTATTCATATTATGGGATCATCTAATCTTGTAATATCATTTGTCTTATCTTATTATATCAGCTTGTTGTATAATATCAAATCGACACTGAAAACTGGGAATTGAATATCTGAATTATTTTCGTTAGTTAAATGCATCTATATTTTGTGTCTTCCATGAAAGCTGAATAATAAATAATTTTTAAGACTCGCAATTTTTTCGAGCACTACAGTGCTGTACTCTATATTGAATCACAAAATCATCTTTTACTTTTAAAAGCTTTTACGGTAGATGTATTGTTCGTTTTAGGATCCCGAAACTAGCCCTTTTGTATGATTTTACTTCGCAAAGGGATGATGCACAGTAAGATGGATGCATCTCCTTTCTTTGTGAGACCTTGATGTGATTTCCGTTCCATTAGATGTGTTCTCTTTTCGTTTCTTTTCCGAACTTGTAGTGTTGGTTCATACCTTTTTCATTATAATTCGAAACTTTCATATTGATTGTTAATATGCTCGCTCAGAAGTGGCACTTAGAATATTTTATATAATAATATTAAAAACACAATATCAAACAAAAACAAGATTTTTTAAAATTAAAGATTATTATTATTTGTAAAAAAGTAAATTAAACCATTTTAAGTACAGAAATCTATCATTTATTAAATCCTTATTCTAAGCTTAGAAACCCTATACAAAATAAAGATTGTTTTAAATTATTTTGTTGTAAATTGATTTCTTTTTCAGTAATTTTGTGAATTATCTACGAAGAATACATCTCCTAATTCAGCGAATAGTCTGTAAACATCTCCTACCTTATGTTTCATTTTAATCTTTTTTTGGGGGAATAAACACTTTCTAATGCATGCGTAAAAGCGCAGAGGGTTTCTGTATCTGAGAATGGACAGTAAATTGTTTAGTTTCAGATTTTATTATTCGATATATATTCAAAATTAAATATTAAAATATTGCATTCAAAACTGCAAAATTCATTTTAAAGTTATTTATTTATCTTAATTATTTTTAAAATTATTAACTTTAAAAATTATAATCAAAATTACTTACTGTTTATTTATTAATTATATATAAGTATATTTTAAAATTCTAAATATTTTTATACATCTTTATTAATACAAGGGGTGTTCAAATGAAAAGGTATAAAATGTCGTAACATATTCGTAATATATTTGCTTATGCCGCTATAGGAGAACATAGCGAGACATCTAGGAATGCAATTGGAGTTTCCTGCGTAGTTCGGAGCATTCGTGGGGACCCGCATGGGATATAATAGCAGAGGCTCTTATAAAGAGCGCCATCCAATTGACGTGGCAATGCATGTGAAGACAGGACGATGTTCACACAAAAGAACCATTAACTCCTATGTGTACTGTGAGACACTCCGAAGACTTTTCAGGTCCATCAAGAACAAAAGATTCAAGGAGGGTGTGGTTCTGCTCCATGGTAACACGCGTCCACACGTCTCCAAGGTCACACACGCGGAACTGGCCAAGTTCAAGTAGGAGCAGCTGGAACATCCGTCCTACAGCCGGACATGTCGCCCTGCGATTTTCATTTGTTTGGTTCCCTGAAAAAACTTCTGAAAGGGAAGCGCTTCAACTCGGACGGCAACAGGAATTCTGGAAACAAGGAATTCTTCGACTCGTTAATCAATGAGATCGTTGTGCTCAGGCCTATGGTGTATACTTTGAATACAGTCTTCATTTATAATAACAATGTAGTTTCGTACGTTTTCATTTGAATACCCCTTGTATTTATTTGTAAAAAATAAAATTATCCTTCTCCCTTACTGCTTTTGTTTTAAAAAACAGTATTTCTTCAAAAAAAAAAAATCTGAAATGAATCAAATTTTCATTGTGAATTTGTCAATTTCCAATAAACAAAGTTCGAATTAGTTTTAATATTCAGTTTAAAACTACCTTGCAGAACAATTTATCCAAAATTTCCATTTGCGTATTGTTGTAGTTCAAAATAATTTTAAATAATGAAAAAAGGGGAAGAAAATAATGCATGTTAAACTGTGATTCTTCAGACAATACGAATTTATATAGGGAAGTATCGTTCGTGCGCCCTTTATTTGGAAATGGCAAAGAGATAAAGAACGCTCTCTCTCTATTTTCTATGAAAATCTTCCCCTTAATATAGGCAGAAAAGTTGCAAATTTTTGAATAGGGAATAATGATATTATATAGAAACTTTACGTCCTTTACATTATATAAAGAAAGGTATATAATTACCAAATAAGTTACTTAAATGAATGAAAATACTTTGGTTTCTATAAAGGGAGTGATAATAAAAAGCTATAAAAATTAATCTTTTATATGGGCTAAAAATTATCAATGAGTAAAAGAGTTTTCTGCACTCACCTATAACGATACAAAATTTCATGATTTTATCTGTGAAACTCTTTGAGATATTAAAATGCAAATTTATTGACTTATATCATTATTCCATAAATCTGAAAGATGTTTAAGAAAGCCTTTCGTATTAATTTTCAAGAATAATATGTTTATAACGAAATATTGTTAAAAAGAATAGAATAAAAAAATATTAGTTCGTTCTTCGATATCTATTCAAACCTGCATTCCTTGAACAGTACTTGTGCATGTGAGATCTAGTCCATCCCTTGTGACATCAAGCCAGGCTTTTTTAATTTTTCAGCAAAAATCTACAGAACATGAATTGTCAAAGACAATTCATCCCTTAGTTCAGGCATAAAGTCAATCAAAACTAATGAATATACATCGGTAACTATTCAATATACTGTTTCAAAAAAATGGAATAAAACCAGACTCTAAAATTGCCACACCACACAATTATAGAAAACTTTTAATGATGATGAACTTCTTGCACACATAATTGATTTTTTACTATTCCGAAAGGGATCGTTTTGAAGATTAATGCTCCATTCACTATTAAAGAGACATTCATCTGCCAAAAATACATTTCACAGAAAAAAAAGCCTTGAATTAAGGCTTATTTTAAAATTCTAATATATTTTCTATAATGTAGCTATTTATGTAACTATTTTCGCAGTCCATAGATTTCATGAATGTCATATAGAAAATATTAATATGAAATATTCTCCACTCTGTCATTTGTGGAATGATAGGTTCTGAACTGATAGTTCTTTCTCTAGCATGAATGTTAATTGAAAAATAATCCAAAATATCAATTTCTGTATCAATTGCAAAATGCCTCATCTTCCTCATTTCTCTCTGAAGAGGTAAAGATCTTGCACTAGTTATCGTTTAAACTATTTTGAGAACAGACTTCATTGAAGAATTAGGGGAATTCAGAAAACGAAGTTAGTATTCTTCTAAGCCAGCATTATAATTACATGCAGCATAAAGTTTTAGAATTTTCAAACATTTCCTGTTACTGAAATGTGTTATTCTTTTATAAAGCGTGCCATTGTTCGCAAAGAATTTTATTTTATTGCTCGGCATTCTTGTACTTCTATGCGATATCTTAAATGTTCAGTTTCTTAAATTTCTCTTCCTTTCCTTATAAAGTTGTAATTGCACTTGTCGACCAATCAAAGCGTACAGCATTATGTGCGATTAGTAAATTTCTTTCAAATCATAATGATTGGATGTACTTACTACAAGACAAATATTAGCATATGAAAGTTTCTCTGCATTGAATAAATTTGCATTTTATAAATTCGTCTAAATTTGTGATATGTCCTTTTAAATTTAAAAATAAATGTATCACAGCAAATTCAAAAGGTAGAAATATGAAACGTTGTGTGCACATAGATGAATGCATGAAAAACATTTTATCAATTGTCACTGTCTCACAATAAAGAACGTACAAAAATTTAATTTCAACTTCTTACTATCAATCTCTACAGAAGCCAAAGCACTTACATAAATTTTCAATTATATTTAAAGAAACCTTGTAACCGGTGGTGTGTGTCTAGGTGCAATATTTAGGGAAATAAAAACCTACTCTAATTTTGTGAAACACCTGTGTAATATTATATATTACACAGGTGTTTCACAAAATTAGAGTAGGTTTTTATTTCCCTAAATATTATATGCATATTATATGCATTAAAATAGATACGACTGAATCAGAACTACAATAGAATGATGTATGAATATAAGACTTTTAAATGAGAAATATATAAACTGTGCTTGATTGTAATTCAACTGGATTCAACTTGAAACAGTCACTATTAATAATTAAGATGATTTTGTGTATTGGTGCTCTACGGAACAGATAGACATAACATAACGCCATCCTGTGCCCCGGTGCCTATAACACTAACCAGTTGGATGAGCACAAGATGGAAGGAAGGAAAAAAAATGTTAAAAGAAAGAAAGAGACGACAAACCATCCAGGGATCTCCAGAGAGAATTCCATCGATGTCAAATCCTACACGACTGTATTCAATTTTTGGTGAAATAATAACTAAATGGAGGGGACAAGAATACTTAAACTAATGGTGACTATGGGTTGAACTTACATAGAAATGACTTACTAACTGAAAAGGAAAAAAATTGATAAATGAAATTGTAAACATCTGTATGACATGTATAAGCATATAAACAAACATTGTAGAGTCAGAAATCTGTAGCGTCCGTCTAGGTCCTTTGTTTTGATTTCCTTCGTGAGAACTGCACTTTTGTGCACTTTTGAATGAATAATTTAATTGATTTTGATAAGTGGCATTTTGGCCTCAGTTATTGTATAATCTTGAAGAGGCCTTGGTATTTATGGATATGATTGAACGGATAGACATAGAACTACCAAATTTGGCACAAACGCACTAAGAATGGTGGTAATGAGAATTTAGAGCCAATTTAAAAAATTATGTTTAAAGTTTTGATTAATTAAAAATTAATATCAATATTTTGATGTTTTTCTATCTTAAAAAAGTGTTATAGTACGAAAATTAATTTAACAACATCATAGCATCAATTTTTTTTCAATGCCACTCTTGTAGCTGAATGTAAGTTTTTTTTTATCTATCTTATTTAATTTTTAAAAATTACAACAATTATTAATTTACACCAATCACAATAATAATTATTAATTTACAAAGAAACACTGACAATCAGGGTTTAGTTTCATAATGATGAAAATATCTTTGAAGTGTATCTAATTTTCAAATATTTCAACAAGAACCATTTTGTATCAGTTGTAGTTAAATCACTTTCATTTCAAATTAAAACACTAGAAAACTAAGGGGTGTATAGCACAACGAACAGAATGGTATAAAGTTTCTTAAGCGTGCGCTTACATATTAGAATTGAAAATTTGGAATTCAAAAATACTTAGATGAAAACCCATTAAGAACATGCTACATAAAATATCTAAATGAAAATTTTAGGAACCTTCAATTCCGGCGAATCAAAGTGGCTGTGGTAATATACATTTAAATTCTAAAATATATAATATAAAGCGGTATTTAATTTTAAGATGTTCTGGTTTTAATTAGAAAACGTGTAGAAATGGATATTCAATCATTCAGTAGTGCTACTGTGGCTCTTACCAAATGCCACTGACCTTCTTCATGAAGATATGATGGTCCATTTATATCATTACGTCACAAATGCCATTGCAGATGCCATCTAATAACTGCACTTTGTCTTAAAAGATGCCCAAAAGGATCCCAAAGATATATACTTGATGAACTCACGTAAGTGAAAATTGTCAATTGACGTATTGATTAATGTATTGAGAATTCGGTTTCGGAAAAACGCAACCCAGAGTTGTTTAATCCATCATAAATAATAATTTTAAGATCGTGAATAAAAGCGTGCATAAAAAATTGATCAAACATGTAAAGGGCAAATAGGAGATACATTTATATAACATCATTTTTTTAACACACGCAATAAGTTAATAGATTAAAATTATTCCTCTGTTTGTCGATTTGAAAAATAAGGCTATAATTTTACTGGAATTTAACTTAACTTCAACCCTTAGTAAGACGGAGATAAACGGGGTCAAGGCTTATTTTAACAACTGAATGCCCACATAATTTTAGGGGCAGCGGTGGCCTGGTGGTACGGTCTCGGCTTCGTAACCGGAGGGTTTCAGGTTCGAGACCCGATTCCACCGAAGAACCGTCGTGTAAGGGGGTCAGTTACACGTTAAATCCGTCCTAACCAAACGTCCTCCCGCTGGTGTGGAGAGGGGGGTGCCAGCTCAGGTGTCGTCCTCGTCATCTGACAGCGGTTCAAAATTACGAGGTCCGTCCCAAAATAGCCCAAGTGTTGCTTTAAACGGGACGTTAATATAACTAAACCAAGCCAAACCACGTAATTTTAAATTCAATTCTTTATCAATATTTGACGCAGTAGAATGATTTATTGTTTACTCATTTAATCCATTTAATGTTTATGTAAATTGAATCACTACGACATAATCATATGACACGATTTTAAAATTCTTATACACTATAATTCATTCTTCATTCTTTCAAAAATTCATTTTGTTATTCCATAAAAGAATTGCACAATCACGTCGTTTCGTTCTATAGATAGATCACCTATTTTTTTAATATTCGTTCCAATGTTACTCAAAGTGACTGAAGAAAATATTAAATGAAGTTTTAAGTAACAATTTAGTGAAAGAATTAATAAAATCAGAATTGCAATTGGCGCATAAAAATTCTATACTGTGGTGGCGAGAAAATTTTCTTGTGATCGTCGGGACGACATCACTTTCGTTTCCTCATAAATTCTTTTCTGTCGGACCCCACTTTGGGCGCCAATGTGGTGGTATGTAGATTATTATGATCTGTGCAGGAAGCAACAGGACGAATGTTTTTAGGAACATTTCTTTCAATAATCACATTCACACACACTAAATAAGCACAAAGACAAGACATTCACGCGCGCGGCTTCACAGTTCAGCATCACATCTCATTCTAATTACAATCGCAATGCACTATGGGATGACATATGGGATGGCCTAATCAGGCATCGCCATCTAGTATCCAAAAGAGATGATAAGACTAATGCAACTCTACAATACATTATTATTAGATAATAATATATATTATATTATTGTTTTATTAACTATATTATATATTATTATTACTTTTTTAATTAGTATATATAAAGCATGTTTTTTGTTCCACAATTAAGGTTTAATACAATTTAATAGAAATTTTTTTCACTTCGAATAGAAAAATATGACAAAAATGGATCTATAAAGATATTTCTCTATTTTTAGAAGATTCTTTTATAGCAAACATTTAGCTTGGTTTGGCAATACTTGTTTTGGTTCCTTTCAAACAAAATATCATTTTAAAAATATTTTCTAAACCTTTAACTAGATTTTGACATAAATCTATTTGTTTAAAAAGTTTCGTAAAAGGATGTTCACGCGTATATGTAAACAAATACGAGACTAATATAGTTTAAAGAAAAGATAAAAATAAATCAGAAGGATTTCGAAAGTAGACAGCTATAAAATTATTTTTATAATACTTATTTTGTTTTCTTTTTAAAGTCTTCTACTTTTAATACGAAAGTTTTACTTCTTTCCGATTAGAAAAATTTCTATTAGAAGATATTTATCATCTCACTATAGCATATTCTGGAAGAGAATCTGAAAGGAAAAAATCTCTTAAGTAAAAAAAAAAAAAAAAAAAAAAAAAAAAAAAAACCACGCAAACCAGACACACATTTTATTTTTCAACGGAGATCGAAAATATCGAAAAATACCTTTATTTATGATATTTTACATAATCATAAATAAAGGTATTTATGGGCATACTATGTATCTAACCCTAAGTATAAAGGAAGATACAACCTACATTTAAAATATCAGTTTCCGAATCTTCATCATAGTTTTGATGAAATGAAAACATATATCGAACATAGTGACTTCCTTTAACCGACTTCACGATAAACTTTCAACAGAAATTAAGTCAAGAAGTTAAGACTCATGAACAACTCCAATAACTAACCAGCACTGACAGGAATTATAGTCTATATTACATGTCTAAGAAATAAGATGGAATAAAAGTTCCATAAAAGAAAAAAATAATCAGAAAATTAGTTTCCAATAATTATTATAAGATGATTAACTATAGATTTCATAAATAATTAGAGGATTAAGTCGATGGTACTGAACATCGTTAAAAGAAACGAAAAATTCAAGCCCTTGAAAAAATTATCCATGGAAGAAATTGTTTTAGTATTCAGGTAGAAAAATGATCAGGTTTTTCAGTGGAATATATATTTTTCTTGAGGACTTGTTAAAAAAGAATAAAGGTGGTGTGGATATAAAAAAATAATATGAAAAGGTGAGTAAAAAGGTGAAATGCCTGAATACTTTACTTTATATTATTATATATATAATCTAATTTAAATCTTAATTGATTTCCAAATTTTTGTCTTAATTTAGCCTATATTAGCTTCATGCTAAAATGCTCACTTATCTCCTGATCCAATTCCTACTTTTTTATTTAATTAATGCTACACGAGCTCTATAAAAAATGCTTACTTTTGAAAGTTCTCACGCTCTGAGTGACGGGATAAAAATCCTTAATATTCACTACATTCTTTTAAAGATACGTAAATTCCCTTATCTAAATCGACACGTGTCAAAGAAATACCTGTCAGAATCTCACAATATAAAATAGCCAAGGAAAAAAAATGTCCGTCTCTTTTGCTCTTGTCTCGCTATGTAAACTGACGTATTTCTTACCACTCTTTCCTTGAACTTACAGGGTAATTCAGAATGAATATAGCGATTACAAACGACAATAACTATTTATAATTAATCCTATATTTTAATGTTTCTTAGTTACATTGAAATCCAGAACAATACACTGAAAATGTTCAATAATTTTCCGATATTGGATAATAAGCATATAATTGTGACAAATTCAGGAACTAATGTCTTACAAAAATGCCCGAAGCTGAAGAAGCATAGCATATTGTATACTAGCCATATGCTAAGCTTCAGCCAAGAAGTCAAAATATTTTCTCTATATTGATACTATTATCAATATAGAGAAAATATTATAGGATAGATAACTAGAGGAATAAATATAATATGAATTAAGAACGTGCTTTAGAGGAAGCAAGTTGCTTCTATCTTCTGGTTGAGCTTAAAAAATTTTATTCAAAAATTGATATGCACATGTGCTCTTTAGTAATGAATAATTCATTGTGGTCTTGTTGATCTAGGAACATGAATGTTAAGAAGAAGGGATCATGGGGTCTATGCTCTGATTGCTAAATGACACCAGTTAAAAGCTGGTGGATTATTCTGCAATTTAGCTATGAACTTTCATCTGCTGTCGGGTTGACTGTTAAAAAGTTTTCTGGGTTTTCCCCCCTTTAAGAAAAACCCAAATTTGGGCCAGTTTCTCTCGAGGCAACCTACCCTCTAAAATGTGGAGCTAAATCAAGTCTCTAAACGAGGTACCATAAATGTTCTAAATGCTTCACCCAAAATAAGATGCCACATTTTCTGTTTCCCGTTATTTGACTTATGGGTTTGGCAAGCACAGGACTAAACCGAAAAAGACTGGGAACACCATGACTTTAAATAAGTCAGATTCAAAGATTCTTGATATTTGACAAAAATATTATATAAAAGTCCAAGAAACGCGGGGTGCCAAACGGTTATCAAGATAGCGTATAGTATGCGAAAATATTGAATAGCATCTTGTATTCTTGGTCCCTTATTGCAAAAATTGGTTTTACAGGCAATTAGGAATGACAGAATTATGAGACCATCATATAAACTCTTTTGTATGGGGGGGGGAGGGGTCTAATTCATCTCATTCCGAAACGCAGTTCTGCGTCATTTAAAGGATTCAATAGTTGCTATCTTTTTCCACCATGCTCTTTTAATTAAGAAAGATTAAACGCGTTTCTTTCACTTCCAAAATCGCAAACGAAATATTTTATACTCGTTTCCAATTTAAAGAAACACAAAATCTTTCTTGAAGGGAATTAACTGGAGAAGGGGGAGGATGGAAAAGAGAGAGAGTGAAAGAGAGAGAGAAATCAACTTTCAAAGAAAGACACTAGAAAATCTCAATCATGGAATATGAATATTAAGCATCATTTTCGATTGCGTCTCTTCAAACTTAACCTGCTTCTCTCCCCCATCTACTTCCTCCACCCCCACAAAACACATGTTTTTTTGAGGAGAGTAATTTTTAAATCTCATTAGTAAATCGTTGTGCACCCCTTGGAGCGTGCAGGGGTATTTCCTTAAGCGAATTAAAACAATTTGTCCGCTTGAGTTTTACAGACATTTGAACGCAGAAATTTATCTCTCCGATCCATGATTCCTTAAAACACGTAATTGAATCTAGTTTAATTAAAGACATTTCCAGTACATATCGTTATCCAATTATAACACGCTTCACTAAACATATAACAGCGTAATAAATACGATTTAGTAAGGATGGTGGGGGGGGGGAGAGTCTGTAAACGGTGCTGGGGGTGTGCGGAGGGAGATGATAACTGCTGTACAAAAAGCATGCACGAGAATAACCTCTCCCTTCTGCGTCCAAATATTTGTAGTGATGGAAAAGGCTTTTGCTAAATAAATGTTTATTTAATTCATTTGCGATCTTAAACAACAAGTATTTGGTAGTAGCGGTGGCCGCAAAAATTCAAACAATGGGAGAAATTATGTAACCCAATTATAAATTACGATCAGTTCTAAATTGCATTATCCAATTTACAATTTATTCCTCAACTCTCTGCTGCACTACTTCAAGAGAGATAATTAAATAATGGAAAACGACGCAGGTTGTTTTTTACTTTTTATCTATCTCATTTCACAATTTTTTTACTACCCTTTCTATCTTTTATCTTAAATATCTTTCTTTTTCAAGAAATGAGAGGAAAATTTAACAAGCGCATTAATTTTTCAAGAGAAAAGTTAAGTTAGTTCATTAAAGGTAAAAGACTCGATCTTAAAGATTTTTAACATTTTTCTCCGCTCTCTTCACGGTCTTTGCCTGCCTGAGAAGTTAATTCAGTTTAATTTTTGCGGTCTATTTTATTTCATTTGAATGAAGGGGGAATTTAAGCGACGGCAGGGCGGTTGAATTTAAATCAACGGTTCGGTCGGTGGCGGTTTCAAGTGTCACGGATGAAGATGTTTGCTTTTAGTCACTTGATGGCCGGTTTGTTTGAATTGAATTAATTCCGGCCACGGAGATTTCTCTCGAAAGAAAGCAGCTGTGAAGAGAGCTGGTGATTTTTCTACAGTTCTCGAGCTCCTAAATTGATCTTTTTTAAACACTTGATTCGGCTAACGTTTAAATTTTTCGAAACTAATAAAATTAATTTCTTGAATTCGAAATACAGTAATTAGTAGTCGCATCGTAAAAGAGTACTTATTAAATGAATTTATTAGAAATATATTTCGAAATATTGGACAAAAAAATATGTTACGTTACATAATGAGTGTCCTGCGGTAGATTACTGAGTAACTGAATTGACTACAAGAGAGTAAGGACAGATGCCTTGCGCAAGCACAATTTTGGGTTCACCGTTAAGATACAAAATAAGAACATTTTCTTTTTAGCTAAGTGTGCTAAGAGGCGAGAGAAACTTCTTATACCACATTCACCATTTACCTCAAAGCATTTAAAATCAAGAAATTTATCCCCAAATAATCGATAAAAAATATATTATGCAACGTAATGAATGCTTTGCGTTGGATTGCATAGTAATAAAACTACAAGTAAAAAGGGTCAGATTAACGGTTAACCCAATGCTAGTTTTGAGTTAAGCGTTAAAATACAATATAAGAACATTTTCTTTCTAGCTCTAAATGTGTTCATTGGAGTGAAATTTTTTTATATGTATTCGGCATTTACATTTGCTACAATACTGATCAAGGAAGAGTTTACTTGTGACAGAATGTTAAAATATCTCGAATCAGCCAACGCGCTTTACTTTACATTCTTAAAATATGTTCTAAAAATAATATGAAGAGAAAGGCGGGGGAAAACCTGTGTCCCATTGACCGTGTGCCTTTGCTGCGTCGGCAACAGTGACCTTGTGGTCGAATTTTAAATTCTTGGTTAATGCTAGTTCCAAACTGGAAACCATAGACGATCCGTTGTGTCTGTGAGTTGTCGTACATTAGATTTGTCGTAGTCTCAAATTTCTTATAATTTAATTTCCGATCTTCTGTAAAGTATCATAGCGTATCTTTCAACTTAAAATTTTTATTCAACTGAAACTAATTAACACAAAGAGTTTTATCTGCGTATTCGCTTTTGTACGACAGTATGGGACCAAGTCCCAAGAGACTCTACCATTTGAGGAAACGTCTAAGAGATCACGCGGAAAAATAAGTTGATATGTTTGAATCCAAACTACATGACAGCTAAAAAAAAAAGACACGATGCTGCTTTCTAGTCTATAATTAACATCTATCTTCTCAGGTGACTTTAATACGTTCAGCGCGAAGTCTATTTTAACGTCCTTTCCATCTAGTACACGATATCTGATTGATATACTAACAACTGTGTTAAAATGCGATAAAGCTGCAAGCCTTTAGGTGCCTTGTTTTGTGATCACTGGATTAAAGGTCATTAAGATAATGTGTTTTTAAAATATATATTATCAATTAACAATGCCTCAAATAGTGAGAACAAAAATTGTATTTTTAGTTAATCGTGACTGATATGGCCTGAATAAAAGATATAAAATTTACCCCCTGTGATTGGCACAGTTCCGAACGGAGATTTCAGAGTCAGTTACCGGTGGTGGACTTGGCGCTTTACGTGTTAAGATCTATTAACGTTGTTATTTTTAAATTACTTTTTTGTTTTGGTAGAGACAACAAGATACCATACATATATTCAAGCTTCACAGCATTGGATTACAAGCACGATATAACTGGGATGCCATCTTTCACACAGTTGGGGATGGACTTTAGATACAAGTGTCACTTCTTTTAAATGTACATGGCTCCACATAGCAAAGTTCATATATATATGATTCGTCCAAAGAAATAACCAAGCTAACCCATTACTATATTAATTAAAAGGATTTGCATGAATAAACTGATTAAATGTGAATTGTAAGATTAAACGTAACTGTCAAATAAACAGTTTCTTTAAAGCAGTTAAATCATAATTTTTAAAGAAATTAAATTTTTTTGCTATATATTTGGTTTTTTTCACGCATTTTTTCCCTACAAAATACATTACAAATTCTTAATTCATATAGAGAGAAATATCTGACGATTATACATAAGTAATGGCAAAATCGGTAAAATTTCTTGTTCGAAGGGAAACGATAAAGAATATATATATATATATATATATATTGTTTATTTATTTATGTTTTACTTCAAAAGTATTAAAAAAGCGTCAAAAGATTTTTTCTAGAAAATAAATTTCAAGAACAGAATGTATAAAAAGATAATATACAGGATCTTTTCTTTAGAAACACAATAAAAGTATCAATGTTGAATTATTTATATCTGCAAAAATAGAATTCATTTCATGTTACAGCTCCGTTCAAAGAGTGTTAGTGCTTTGCTGTCCAGTTTTTCAAACACATACAAAACTCCTACCGAAAATTAGCTCAGATTTTCACACCTCTATTTTCGCAATTATTTTAATAGCGACATTTGAACATAAAAATTATTATTTAGGATATTAATTAAACAAACAGAATGTAACAAATAATATTTCTCACTTCTCTTAGATGCATCGAGTATAAAAATATAAGCAATTAATGAACAAATTATCATATATGGCGAAAAAACAGTGTAGCTAAAACATTTGCAAATGGTAAATTAATTCACAGCAAAAAAATTGTTAACATTAATAATATTTTTAAAGAAAAATACATATGGGCAATAGTTGTTAGCAGATTCTATATCAGAATATGTGAGAAAAGTATAAAGTAACCAATTTATAAAAAAATAAGCAGAGACATTATCTCATGAAGCAAAGCACTGAAAGAAAACAGAAAATCAAGAAAGAAACCAGCTACAATCAGAAGTAACATGCAACCTAGTGTCAAACGATCTATCATTTTCCATATTGTAGAACCAGTTTCAAAGAGAAAAAAAGCAGTGTCCCGATGAACAGTAGGTGAAGTCTAAAAGTCACAACTACTCAAGATAACTGTTTTCTGCACTTGAAAACAGTTCCCGGCTCATAAATGAGCCTCAATGACTACCCATGAGCTTCCAAGCTTTATATAGCCTTCATCAGGAAGGGTTATATGAAGGCAATCTGTTTACAGATGGCTCATTGCAAGTCAACTGCTTGCAAATCGAGTTATATTTTTGCTGCTGAATTTTGAAATGAAATTGAAAAAGGACGAGTGAAGAGTTTTTTGATGAAATGGAAATATTTCAATTACGCAATACACAATATAAATAATCGCAATGTATATTTTATCAGTTTGTTTCGAAAGATTGTTTTATCACGTATTTAAAGCACAATTTTAATTCGAAAGAACTTGATATTTCTCCTTGGAGAATTTAAAACTTTATAGGCCAAATTCTGAACAGATTTTTCATCAGAGAAAAAAAATATAAAAAAGGATAAAAAATACTAATTGTAAAGCTTCATGAAACAGTCATTAAGAGTTATAATATTAAATTAACCCTCCAGCAACTTATCATGCGATTTACGCGGGTTGGCAATCATTCCATTTTCTATTGCATCCCGCTTTTTTCGCAGTTTAGAGTGTTTATTTTTACGATTAAGGTTTTTTTTATTACATCATATTATTATCGTAGAACGTATAGTATCAGTTCACTTTGTTTGAAAAATATTTGAACTTATTTGCAGATATTGCATCTAAATAGTGATTTTAAAATCTACGATTAATGCAAAGGCCGAAAAATCAACTTTTTTAACGAGTAATTGAGCTCACAGTCCCTTTCCACATGTTTTTTAAAAACTTCAAACGGAAGATTTTTAACTAATTGACCTACAAATTTAATTTACTTCCTAATTAGATGATGCATCCTATTTGAGATGTTTATTGTTATTTTTATTCCAGTATTAATGTAAGAGATACCCGAGATACTCAAACGTTTCTAAGTGATTTTTTTGGTTTAAATTACATAATAATTACCCTTGATTGCATATTTAAAACGAAAAATTTATTAATTCGATGCGTGTGTCAGATGAAAGGGTTCATATAGGCAGCCAACTGGAGTAGGGCTGCGTTCTCTCCAGATTTTTAATAAAAATTCCATTTTAACATTTTTTTAAAATACAGATGGATATTAATTAGCAATTTTATGAAGTAATGAAAACTACATTCTTTTGCCTTTAGTTTTCAAATAGTGTACATTATGGTTTTTGTTTCTAAAATGGCAATACAGACTCATTTGAATCTTTTAGTTTGTCTTATTATTATAATAAATTGGACTAAATGCGTCAAAAAAAAAAAAAAAAAAGGAAAAGTGAAATATTACGGAGTTGAAAACAACTTACATTAGTAATAATATTTTCACTTTTCTCCAGTAAGTATTTCACGATGATTGTTCTCTACTTGTTCGTAACTAATAACATCATTGATTGAAGGATTTAGGAACTTTAAATTGACAAATTTCTGTAAATAACATAAAAAAATATCTTCAAGTCAAAACATGTGAAAATGAAATTCAGCATTTGGGAATAAGAAATACGTAATGGTTATGTTTTCAATTGACTTGCTAAAGTATCAAATACTTCCAATGCAAAGATTTTAACATTGCATCGTCTGGCAATAGACATTACTAAACGAGAGTGAAATGATGAAAACATATTTTTGACTCTGAAATCACAGCCTTCCAACATCTTATTTCTAAAATAATAATTCAATGTTTATGCAGAATCCTTGATTTGGCAAACTGTTGCAAACGAAGAATGTTTCATTGATATCGGAGATTGGTAATACAGGAGCAAGATCAACATTTCGTAAGAAGAAAAATAGATAAAATGTCTCTATCGTATCAAAATGTCTTATGCCAAAAACACATAAAATTTTGATGTAACAATTGAAGCCACGACACACATAGACATTTGTGATATTATCATATACAGCAATTTCAGAGCAGATACAGCTAACCCATTTGTGGTTTTATCTATATAATGTTTCGGTAAATTTCACGCACAGCATTTTGATGTAACAGTGACGATAAGATAAATTTACAGAATTACCAAAAGAATATTACCACAATTACCAAAATACTTTAACTCGCAACAGAAGATGCTATTGTGGGAGGGTACTTTTCTGAGCGGATGCAGCTGCTTTCTTTGCTAAAATCCTGATTAATATTTCATCTCCAGTCATTGTTATGCGAACTATATCCAAATTAACAACAACTCTATGAGGTAATTATAAAAAGGAAAAAAAATTGCGGTTAGAGAGAAAATAAAAGCAAACAAATAATCCTTTCATCAAAAGTATTTAACATTCAGCAGTCAAACACGCGCTTCGAAATTTAATTTCGCCGTTGCTCGCGCCGAAAGACTAATCACTCCGTAATCTAATCAATTGGCGAAACTTTTGACGAAGTTGGATTCTTGTGAAGAACAGACGCTGAGCGATCGCCCCAGTGGGAAAACCCCTCAACTCCAACCCTTTCCTACACCCCTGACCCTCCCTCCCCTCCCCAACGTTCAGACGTCGACGATGCTTAATGTTTATGGATTGCTCTTCATCGATAGGGTTCTGGCTTCGGGTAGATCGAGTTTTCTTTAAAAGATAAATTTTACTTTTAGAGGAAGTTTGACTGGAGTTCATAGATTTTCGTTTCTGCAGAGTAGAGGAATCAGTAAATCAGGATGCCTCTTCAATATACGGTGAAATCACTCATTGTTTTAGGCATTTTATATGAGCATTTTTATCAAGATTGGTAGGCGTTGCGGTTGATTCTAATTGCCTCTTCGAAAACGGATGGAGAAACTTGCTGGTTTTTCCCAATGACGAATAGCAACTATATATAATTCATGTACGAAACTCGGAATTACTTATTTTATGGCAGTGCAACTCTCCGCATCATTACTCCTGGCAATCTGAGTTTTGATTTTACTCCTAACCGGGGGGATCATAAATTATATCCAAAATATATCGGTAATTAGATGTTATTGGAAATGAGTATATATTTAAATACAAAGTTGCCACCCCTTCTATATTAAGCCACCAAGTCGGGACATTTTCGTCTCATGCGCATTTTTCATGTAGAGTCTTCTTTAAAGTGGTGCATGATAACAATGACATATGCAGCATAATTAAATATAGAAAGCATATATATATATGTTGGATAATGTTTGGAAGAATTCTATATTTTTAGAAGAATCTTTCACAGTAATGTATTTTTTAAATGCTTTTCAATCGTCCTTGATATTATCAACCATTAAATGGCGTTTCCATGTAGATAGTTTCTCGTTTTATTTGCAATAACCTTATAAGGCCCCATGTCATCCATTGAAAGAGAGTGAAGTGAAATTTCTCATAGACACAATGGATCTGCTGGAGTTTCGAGTTTGGACCTAGCATCCACCACGATTTTGAAATTCTGTCGCACGATTTGATTCTGTCTGTTGTCGATCATTTTCGCCGCAGACGCAGCAAAGGTACACGACCAATTGAAAACTATTTTTCTCCACCATTCTCGCTATAATTATTTTTAAAAATCATTTTAAAAACATTAAGTGAAGTGAAAATTATCTGTATTTTCAGATACGAGAAAGGTGCCAAAGAATGCACAAACATTTGTGAGAATTTGTGTTTTCACTACATTTAAAAAATCTGAATCATCAGAAATTTATGAGTAGCAATAATCGAACTTCCTTTCCTCTATATCTTCAAAAGTAAGTGACATAAAAATAAAGAAAATATCGAGAATTTAATCGAAGAAGAAAAATAAGAAAATAAGAGTTTCCGCTCGAGAAAAAATAATATATCCACGTAGTTAAAGGCTAGTTTTGCCTTTTCAAGAATTTACTTGAAATCTTACAAACAACAGAACCCTTTACTGCAAATCTAGCGAGTGAGTAGGGGGGGGGGTAGCTATTAAGAATCACATGATAAGTAGGCACGTTGTTTAATAGCAAAATATTTTTTAAATATTTGAAATATATATACTAGCAGTTGGAAATATACGATTTCAAGTTATAATTTCATTCATCTCCACCTGTTGTTTCATTCTCACGCTCTAATTGCCGCATATCCATGCAACGCATCCTACTCGTATTCAAATGATCAGCTTTTCCGTTGCCGTTTTACGAGCCTTTAAATACGCATTACATTTATATAAGAATGTCTAGTTTTTAAGTTAACTTATCAAGCATTGTTATTGTGTCAGTAGATTTAAATAATTTAAATATTTGATAATTTTTAGCTTTAATTATGATAATCTTGAATTTAATTTTGGCGCAATATGGCCAACATTTTAGTTCCTATAGCATTAAGCATACACTCAAAAGATATCGAAATCGGCAGATAGGTGAGATGCATAATTCTCTAAATCATTCAATCCAATTCTCTTGCAATTATATGAAATAATTAGGTATTAGTAAAACTACTATCTGGTTTGCAAAGAAAGGCGTAAATTTGATTAATCAGGTTTCAAGCGTTGACAGGGAGGCTTAGTGCCACATACAAAGTTAACAATAGGAATCGAGAATTTTATTTTCGCTAAATATTTCATCCTACTCCTCGAAAAAATAGTTCTTATCCATTTCTCCGTACTTAACATGCCGCCGTAATTGAGAGTTCAAAATTCTTATCCTCGTTTAGTTTAGTTTAATTATATTAACGTCCCGTTTTAAAGCAAAATTAGGGTTTTTTGGAACAGACGTAATTTTGAATCGTGATCAGATGACGTGGACGAACCTGAGATGACATTCCCTCTCCAAACTTCCACATCACACCAGTGGGAGGACGTTTCGCCCCGACGGATTTAACGTGCAACAGAACCTGCTTACACGATGATCCATCAGTGGAATCGGACCTCTATCTTGAAACCCTTTGGTTCTGAAGCCGAGACCTTACCACCAGGCCACCGCGGCCCTTTCTTATCCTCGTATTGGACTGATTTTTATTTACTCTTAATAAAGGCTACAATAATTTCTTAAAATAAGAGTATTTAAAAATCATAAAATATTTATACTCAAATTTAATCTCAAAAATACAAAAATGTTTTAGATTTTTGACACTAAATTATTTCTTAGACCCTTTTTCGGAGGCGGTTTATCTAATGTCACAGCGTATTTTCAGCTGCCAATCTTTATTTTATCCACTGTGCAAATTTAATCATTAGTCTATGCAGTTTTGGGAGTAGTATTTAAATCTTTCAGTAATGCAATACAATTTCCTTTTCTAGGGCTTCCAATCTCCACGGCAGTTCAGGGATCTTTTATTTATAGAGAGTCTAAATTTCTTTCAGTTGAATTTATGTAGTAAAGAACCCTGCTTTATTTTTAAATGCTTTCATTGATTTCACATGTTTCATGATTAAAAGGTTGGAATTTTAAAAATCGACTTTTTTTATTCGCAACCTCATATGCCAGAGTTCTGAAATTTGGTTTTTATTATACTATTTAGATGACAACATATTTTAATAATTTAAGAGTTATTAACTACCGATAAATGCATTAATTTAGCTGAAAATTCATTTCACAGATATGCTGTCATCTATCATCCAATTTGAAACTATTATTTAAGAAATAATTATTTTTAGATTCCATTACAGATATTATCATGAATCAGGTTAAAGACTAAGAAATGGGGAAAAAATGTTTTAAAGATGCCCTTATTAATATATTGTAAACTAGAAAATAAAAATTTGTATTCACAATTAGTAATATTATACAGAAATTGAGATAAATAAAAAGGTGAAGAAATTCAGGGCATTCATTAAAAGTTAAAATGTACAAAACATGTGGCTAAAATTCCATTTTTTAAAGAATGTTTTTATCAGAATCTCAAGATTTAACGGCTATGCTTGGCATCCATATTTTTGATGAAAAATAATCAAAAGTAAACAGTTTAGACCTTCATAAGAAGATAACAATTAAAATATTTATCAAGAAAATAAGAAGATTACTAATGTGAATTAAGGAATTTGATATTCTAGTAGAAAAATAAATATATAGATTATATGCGAATTAGAATATTTATTCTTAGAAATCTGGAAAATTTATAGAATGTAATTTTCCTCGATAAATTTTATACAGCTCTTTAGAATATGGGTGTAAGGTTTGCGTAAAAGTACGGCTTAGTCCTGTGGTAGCGTGATGATTATCTGTAATTAAAAATATATATAAATATATTCTAGCAGAAGCATAGAATGGCTGCGCTCGACTCCTGAATACAACAATAATATCACAAGAAATAAAAAAATTAATAATAAATATTCAAAAAAACTTTCCGAAAGTGGTTTTATCAATTGCACTAAAAAGGAAAAAAAAAATCAAAAATCTGGAGATCAAAACAAAAGTCGTAAAACATGAAGCGCAAAAACAAAACGAAATATTAGGAGAAGAATATAAAGCTAAAATGAATTCCATAAGAAACTGAAATAATTCTAAATACTCATTGTAATAAAAGTGCATTTAACACTTGAATCGCAGTGCGAGAGTTTGGAATGAATAGCTATTGTAAATGAAAAGTAATGTAAAAAGTTTATTAAAATTAGAAAAGAATTCGCACAGAAATAAATTGATATCTTTGAAAAGTTAATTTATTGAATTGTAATGGTATGTAAAAAATTACTTTTATGCATAAGCAAACGAGGAAGAATGTTAAAATTTCAATAAATATTTTCAATTAAAAATGTGAATTCTTTTTCCCTAGAGCACATCTGCTACCCAAGTGCCTTTTACCTTTTTTAACAAATCTAAGTTAAGCGCCGTAGGTCTATAGATGATTTTACAAGCTTTTTAATCATGCTTACCTTCTCATACTTTGGTCCATGAAGAAATTTACAGATTATATTAGCCTATAGGTAGTATTATACTAAAAAACAATTCATGAAAGCGTCAGCATAAAATGTGTCAATTCAATTCTCTCTCTCTTCGGCGACCAATACTTGCAACAATGAACATTGGGCATTCTAATTGATTCGCAAAGAACACGTCATTATTAATTAGTAGATAAAGTAGTTGCAATAATAGATTAGTTATATTATTACATGTATTAGTAGTTATAGTATTATATGTATTACTAGATATCAGGTCAAGTCGATCCGGGGATTGTGTCGGCCAGCTGCTCGTACACGATACTAATAGCTTTCATTTACTAATGCAAAATCAACTTCGAATGAACTAAATCTTATCACGACAAATATAAGCTCTATTTAATAAAATACTTGTACAATAAACATAAAAAATTCTGATTCCTGCATGATATTTACAGATGCAAATGGTAAGATTAGTTCCGAAATAAGAATGACAAAATCGGCTTAAATATTGAAATTGGAATCTGAGACAAAGTTTTATTTTGTCCGTCTCTAGAAAATGGGGACGTGCAAAATACGTCGTATTTATACTTTATAAGTTTGCAAATGAAACAGTACAGTGATCGGAATGGGAGAACATTGTCGAGAATTTTCTCAATAGAAAATATATAGTGAAACAGGGTTTTTAAGGTTTGCCCAAAATTCGGGGCTAGTGAAGGACAGATGATAAATTATTTATTTAGGAGTCATGAGCTTTCATCTGAAATAAAAATTGAAGAAATTGGGTCAATTTTTGAGGCTGGGGGAGTTATTTATTTTTTAAACATATAAATAAGTAAAATGTGGGTAATTCTTGATATAAAAATAGAAATAAAACAATTTTAAAATCTTTAAATCGACTAAAATATTTTACTAACGAACTAAATTATAAATTTCTGGTTTTATATCTAAATTCCATGGATTTATGATTTACTTTTTAGTACCTTATGAGTTCTTGGTTCCTTCAAATTATATTTAAAAAAAAAACAACTCTTTATGTGCTGCTGTAAGAGTTTCAGAAAAAATATTCGATAGAAAAAACTATCGCCATGATACTGATGCGTCTTAAGTGAACTCAACTAATAAAATAACTTATATATAAAGTTCGCAGGAAAAAAATTAAAATTTGCGGCTGCATATACCCATCTTTGTTTTTTTTTCCGATTTTTCAATTAATTTCTATTGAAAGAGAAAACACAATTATGTTAAAGAGCTCGCTTTGCGAAACCTCAACAAAAACTCAATTACTTTTCCAACTTCATTGTTATTTGGCGTTTCAGACTGCGATAAACGTCTTCGCCCGAGCAATCTAATAATAAATCTCAGATCAGGACTGGTGAACCGAAATTCTCCCTTCCAAATCTCGTCCACTCACAAACTTTTTCGTTGGATTTCAACCGTTAAATGAAGCTGAAAATCCTTCCTTTTTGAAACTTTGAACCCTCATAAATAAACTCAGGGGAAGTAGGGGCGAACGGGAGTTTTCTGCTACGTTTTTAGTGGTATTTTATTTCGTTTGCCAATTTTTCTCCGCCACTCCTCAAAACATTCTTCCCGGAGTTCTAATCACGCTTAATTAAACCGGATTAAAAATTTTGATGGGTAAATGAATTAATTTTCCCGCTTGATGGTGGGATGTAGGTGGGGGGAAGACGTATTTATTTTAAAACCCTAGATTGTGGCAGGCAGAGGGGGTTGGCTGTCTCCTGTCTTCCACCTCCATCCCCGCAACCACCTTGCAATCTTGATCCCTTTTCCCGTGAAAAGGAATCAAGAGTTTTGCTCGTTGAAATAAATAATATTACAGTTTAGTTAAGCCCCTCGTACCCTTTCAATCCTAAGCTTGGATTCTCTGAAATTTATTAAATCACACGACAGAAAATTTCTGTCGTTTCATTTATCTACCCCCTTACCTTCCCACCCCTTTAATTTTTTTCCCCTCACTAATCTCAATCGTGCATGTGTACTTTCCTAATAAGTATGCAGGCATCTCTTTCGAACTTTTGAAAATCGAAAATTCTTCCAACCTCCCTACGATCCCCCCGCGCTCTCTTTATCGTTTATTACTTTAGTTACTATCTCTCTATTTTTGAACCCTTTGGGCACCGGAGCAGCGCGTTATAAAATGCGAAGAAAATACATTCATGCACAGTGGTTGCGAGAGGGTTGGAGGAGGGTGAGGGGAGGGTGAAGTGAAATGAACGTGAAGCATTGTGCGTCCGTCTGTCTGTCTGTCTGTCCGATCGGTCCCCGTCTATCTATCTATCTATCTCGTGGAATAATAAGGAGAGTTAATTTAAACAATGTAATCACATTTAGCTTAATTGAGTTTGGTGGAGTAATTGAATTTATGCTGATTTGCTGCAATTCGGTTTATCTGTTTAGCGCCCGGCTCGTTTCCCCTTTGGAATTCTCCGCACCAATAACTGCACTAAAATGACATAAGGCAGCAAGATAGGGGAGGGGGTGTCGAAGAATTTTCCGTGGGGGAAGGGTGGAAGGACAGAGATGCTGCAGTCTTTTAAGAATTAAAGGTACCTCGATTATAGAACGAAGCTGTTGGGGGGGGATAGTGGAAGGGGTACAGCAGGAGCAGAATGGATCGTCTTGAAATCAGGCTTTGCAGCTCTATTGGACTGGAAACGGTTAAAAGTCCTTTTCCTCTTTTTCGATCTGAAAAGACAGAGTGGTTGGGTGGGGGGTGAAAGCGTTCTTTTGTTTTCAGCTGCAACTAACCGACCCCCTTTTTCGTTCCATCATCTTTCATAACAAATGCTCTCCCTTTCTTACAACCAACCCCTTTTTAAAAAGCAAACGATGAGTTTTTGCGGCAACGACTCTGGAATAGAAGGAGGTGGTTGAAAGAAAGAGTTAAAACTAAATGAGGGAGAAAAGAAAGAATGAAGGAAAAACTTCGGAAGGAAGGAGGGGAGGAAGTAAAAAGGGGGTGTGAGATAGATATGTAACGGGTAGAAAAGAGCAAAAATATTCAGCGAAATTGTACCTCCCGGGGAATTTTGTCAGTTGTAATTATTCACCGCAGCGGTTTGAGCAACAAGAGTGATGAGATTATAAAAAAAATGAGTAAATAAATAAGTAAATAAACTCAAGCGAAGTGGTGAAATACAAGTCACCGAGCTGTTTAAAATTTAAATGGTGTCTTTCCCTACAGTGGAGGCCTACGGGGTATTATGAAAGTAAAGAAGTTAACAAGTTTTAATTTCTATCAGATAACACCTAAATGAGATTAGCACGTGGAGCTGCGCATACTTTTGATTTCTTTGGGGGGCAGGCTGGCGCGGGGATTAGTTGGGAACAGGTTAGTGAAAGAAAATTGCTGAAGTTTGTGTTTTTTTATTCCCTTACATTATTTTTGGAAGCCTGGCTAAAATAAAGCTGTCTCATGGGCAAATTTCTTAATTGAAATTTTTCGTAAAAAGGATAAGATTTTCCATTTCGTTGATTTAAAGGGGGAGGGTGAATAAATTTGTGATTGGTCAGCATCATTTTCCTCCCAATTCTTCTTCTGTTTTCTAGCGGAAGAGGGTTTTGCTGATATTTTCTTTCATTTTTTAACATAATATTTGATGGGTTTTTTTTCGACATTAAACGCACTTTAAACGGATAAGAAAGGGAAAAATCTTGATTTTCATTTTAATTTTTTTTTTGTTCTTTTTCTTAGTTTAATTCCTTTTTTCTTAATCCAAAAAGTTTTATGGATTTTTTAGCAGTCCCCCCCCCAAAAAAAAGGGGGAACAGTATACATATAATCAAAATCTACTTTTTCAAGAAACAAATTTCTCACATCAGTTGAATTAATGATATGTTCAAGAAGTATTTATATTCTAAATGTCAGCCTGCATTTCATTAATGAATTCATTTTCAATTATTTTATCTCATTCCCAGATCCCTCTCCGAAAGTATGTTTAGTTGTAATAAGTGAGACAACAAAATGACCTCAAATTTAATTTTTGCCAATTTTTTTTCTGAATTACATATAGAAGTCAGTCATTTAAAACTAAAGAAATAAAGCCATTAAAAATTCAATTTTTTTTTTGGCCCACGAATTTGAATAAATAGATGAATATTTGTAACCTATTTAGACAAAGAAATTTTTTGACAAATAATGAAGATATTACTTTGATTTTTAAAACTTACATTTCTTCCTATATAATCCATGATAGGCCAAAATGGATAATTGCAAAATTTTCGCTTAAATTATATATAAAATATAGCTTTTTCAAAAATTTATAGCTGGCCTAAGCTAGTTTAATATTTATTTGACGTTTTAAGTTATAAAAAAATATGCATAGCCTTTTCATTTTAATTTTTCTTTTCAGATTAAAAATCTTTTATTTAACTCTATCAATATTGGAAGGCTCCAAACTCCCATCCAACGAAATTACTGCGGATACTGAGATACTTGGATATCACTGAGAAATTCCTCATTCTGTTGTGAAGTTCAATTGAATGAATACCAGAGGCGCGAGTTTTGTTATGCTCGCTGGGATAGGTTTGGAGGACAGGGAGGATTTCTAAGAACTCTTAAAAGAGAACTCTCCGCCAATGCATTACTTAGCCATCAAATAAGCGGGGTCGTCTTTTATACATCTTCCCCTTAAAAATACGGCCTGACATTTGCGTTTTAAAGGCGATAAAGAATTTTCTTTATTTTTGAAAGAGAAACTCGTACGTTCCAATATTCTGAGGTACCTAAACTTGAATTTTCCTTGGAATGAAAAGCTTAAACACACGCACACGCACATACATAAAAAAATCCTTGAAAAATTTAATTTTGGAATACAATGGATGGGAAAGGAGAAAAAGTATAATTAGACAAAGCTCGTAATTACTTTTATCATGTGATTATTATGTTATGTGAAATGACTCTTTTTTTGTAAAAAGTAATGAGTAAATGATATCTAGGTCAATTTTTAGGATCTTTTATCCTATATATTTGCATACATAATTTACTGACTAAAAGTAATTTTCTAAACACTTGAACTCCGGCTTCAATATAACTTATAAGTTGCGCAGTCTATATTTTCCATATGGAGCGCTGTGTTGACAAATTCTTTTTTGAAACTATATAAGTTCAGAATATTTTCTCACGCTCACTCTTTCCTGATTTTTTAACCTTCAGATTCGTTTCGTTATGAATTTTTAATAAACTTGAGAATAGATCGAAAAGGGACTATTTCACTGAATTATGAAGAATAAAAATTATTAAGAACTACATGACTGGTTTTCAAATCATATTATATAGATATTTATCGCATAAAAATTGCAATAAAAATAAATGGAATGACGGATCTTATATAAATTAAAACAGAATCATCTTCCTAATTTCAGAGACAACTGACAAGCATGCCAGTCTATTTTCTGTACTTCAGGAAAAGCTAAAACAAATTTGCAACAGAAAACCAGTAATAAAGGATAATTTCTATTACTAAGCAGAAAATTTGATAAGATCGTTGAACTTTAAAATGAAATTTTAAATGAATTTTATCATTTCTGTCGAATGGAATTTAGATGATAGCCATACTGGAGCTACCCCTACGCCTAACATGAGTTTATTAGATAGGTAGTCGTTCCGAAAACAATACGGAAACTGAAGAGTAATTCTACAGGCCATCAACAGTCACGGCCAAATTTTTACCAAAGGAAAAATGTTCTATTAAAGCAATGGGAATGAAATCTCATCCAATGAAAATGATAAGAATATAACAATAAAACTGAAAACAACTCGGAATACTGATAAAATTTTGTTAAAGTAAATAAATGAAAATTAGATACCTATTGATACCTATGTGACAATGTTGTATTTTCTATCAAAGGTAAAAGTTTTTAACTATCCAAACATATAAAACTTTCACCCGTATATCACCAAGTGAAAAGGGAGCTTAGAGTTCTAAAAAGACGGATATTAAAAATGCACTTGATGCATGATGCAGCTAAGTCAACGCCAGTGTAAGAGTAACTGTCGCCATTAGATAAAAGAAAATTCAAGTCCCTTTAACTTGCACATTCATATGAATAGCTAAATTTAACAGGAAACATTTGATATAAAGAGATGGTGCTTTTATATTAACGAAACATTCAAATTACTCAAAGAGGAAAAATAATTTTCAATAATATTTATTCACTTGCATTTTAAGCATCAAATATTCCATTTCTTTTTTAATAATATATTTAGAATGAAATACATCGATATTTATTAAAACCAAGGCAAATAATATTTATAATAACGGGCAATATGGCAATTTCAATTTGGAGAAATTGTTGCTCCCTTGGCAATCGGTTAGGGTCAATAACGGTAAAAATGGCTCTAGTCAATTATCTGAAAAAAGAACCAATTGCAATGTCCCCATCCCCAGCCTTGATTCATAGCATTATAGTAAATTTTAAAAAATAAATAAACTTAGAATACGGATTTAATCAGACTCTGCTCCCTGAGGAGCATATTTCTGTAAACCATAAAAAAATATTTGGAAATAGTATTCAAAATAAGTAAAATGCAATTAAAATACAGTCGAATGATAAGATAATTAAAAACGAACTAGAATATTCATCAAAATAATTTAAATATACATTTCAAAAACGGTAGTGAAGAGTTAGTTCTTCATTTCTTTAAAAAAAATCATACATACACATGGATCGTAAAGATTAAAGGATATTCCCTGCAGAAAACAGACTAACCCTTACAAACGAGCAATTAAGAGTGCCTGACTGTCAGGATCATTTACTCTTTGAGCAACCTGCTATTCTTCATTCGTTAAATATTATTCGTCTAATTGATTTAAAAGAGAAAAAGTATTAGCAAGTGAATAAAAAAGAGAGAGAAAGAGAGAGATCGCGTACAAACTAGAGTGCACGAAACATAGCAATTAAAAGACCCTGGATGTTGAATCGCACATGCACTGAGGAAACCCTCCCCCTTTTCATACCCTCTCCACAAAACTTACGTGTCAGTTGAGAATTCCTCGGCAGCGATAACAAGACTATCTGTCTTCTAATAAACCCCGGTTAAAAAAATAGTTAAAAGAAGCATTTAATTACTCCAATAAAAATTTCATTTCGCTTTAAGCTCTTTTTTATTCAATAAAAAATGAAGTGGAGGACCCTGGCATGAAAAAAAAAAAGAAAAGAAAGGAAAAAACGCGGAGAATAAATTTAAGAAAAGTAGAAAAATAATAAGAAGAAATGGAGGGGAGAGAAAAGAGAATAATAATAATAAAAAAAAGAGAGGACTTTTAAAAGCAGCAGGTTTTTTTTATTCGTTTTTCGAGTAATTTTAACACAAGTTTTTGGATTAAATAGCGCTTGATTCTAGCTTTGGTCGCAAGGGGAGTCACAATAACCAAACAAAAATACTAAAAAAAGAGGCAGCAGAGAAAAAAAATGTATATTAAATATTAAATGAACCACAAAGTGTTCTCTAAAAGTAAAATCGTTCCCATAAGGATAGAAGACTCTTAAGTGGAATATATAAGGGGGTAATGTGGAAGATAAAAAAAGGGCAAGGGAAAATGAGGGGAAAAAATTAAGAACTCGACCTGATGATTATGTTAAAAACCGTCTGAAGAGCTAGAATATTCCCTTGGCGCAAGTATTCTGTAAGTGCTTGAATAAGCCAAGAGTCTGTTCATTAGTGTTCTCCATTTCCAATGTAGCTAGCTCATTTGTTTCTGAAGCGGCCTACTTTACTTTATTTTTTGACGTCTTTTAAAATTAATGTTTTTGTTTAACTATCTGCGTAAATAATTTGGCGAGATCCTTGAAATGATGCGAGTGCGCCTTACAACAACAAGTTATGAATACAGAAAATCCTTGTAGTAAACATCTCGAGTGGATAAATAGCAAGAGAGAGATGCAAATAAATAAAAAGTCATTTAAAATTGAAACGCCAAAGGAGAAAAAAAAACTGATGCTACGTGTGGTAAACAAAGATCTTTTATAGTGTTTCACTTCATTCATAAACAAGAAAGTGCAATTTATTTACACCGGTTAACTTAGAACTGCATATAAATGAACGTTGTATCGTTCGACTATTGTATTGAGAAAATACAAAAATTAAAGGTTATTAAGAGAATATCGCATCTTAAATATATCTATATACATTATGAATTTAGACTGATCTTCCAGATACAATATATTTGAATGGGTAAGTTTCAGAAGATATGTGTTTATGAAAGAAATTTCTTAGTAAGCGTTGGTACTTCACATGACAGACTATTTGACTAACAAATACCAAACTTGGTCTATATAAATTGTGAAACGTTGGGAATAGGCTTCTTTTCGACACGAATTTTAATTAATTAAAAACAAAGCAACAGGCCGTTGTTTTTCCCCGATAACTTCCGAAAATATTATAGAACAAAAATGAATTTTTTAAAACTCAAAATTCAAAATTATCAATCCAGAATTCAATTATAAATTCAAAATTTAATTATAAATTTATTTGTCCTATATATATTTTTTCCCATTTTAATCAATCAATTTTTAAAAATATTTTAAACATATTTTACCTCAATATATTTCATTGTTGAAATGAAATTTAAATCGCTTTCATTATTAATACAAATATTTCATCCTGTGTTTTTTGTTAATTGTTTTTTTCCCTTAATTCTTCCATTGTTAAAGATTCAGCTTATTTTTCCATAATAAGTAGGTTCAGGTTATGCTTTTAATAAAAAATTTAGACATTTTATTGCATTTACAATTAAGATAGAATAATCCAGAAAAAAAGCAACGGAGAAACATTTTTAATGCGCCCCTTTTAAAGTACTTCTGTTGTTTCATATGATACAATTAGATGTACAAATATATAGACACAAAATTAGGAAAATGTAAAGCATAATGAAATGAATGGTAAATAATATGAATTATATATCTATATAAACATAAAGATAAAAAATATTTTCTCAGGACGCTATTAAGACTAAGTTATACTAAATATTTAATTGGAATTTCAGCAGCCATTAATACCGGCAATCATTGGTCAATTACTAAAGGTGATAGGTGTCTACACTATAGATATTAAATCTGTGTCGCGAATTTTAAATATCTAATTGTCCTCACTTGAAACTTTTGGTACGAATTAAAATTAATTTATTACAAACTAAATCTCCTCAATCAAAATTTTCTTATCTTACTTTAAAATGAAATGAATAAGATAATTGATTAAATAATTATAAACAATTTCAAATTAATTAAAAGAGGAAATGAAAATACCGCAAATTTGTTAACACCATGAAGTGTTGGGGTATTAATTTCAGGAAACTGATATTATATTCATAACGTTTAATAAAAATATTTTGAACAAAATTCCTTATATTATTAGTTTAGTATATTTAAATATAGTTCATAATCATATTAAATGTAATCGAATCATAATAAATGTAATAATCGGAATAAATGTAAATAGGAATAAATGCAATCGAATCAGAATAAATGTAATAATCGGAATGACTGTAAATCGGAATAAATGTAATCGAATCAGCATAAATGTAATAATCGGAATAAATGTAAGTCAAAATAAATGTAAATGTCATAAATCAAAAATCATTATATTTTGAATTTTTTAAGACCAAATAAATCCGAAAAACAAAAGACAATTTTATTAGAAAAAAAATTTCGTATAAAAAGAATTACGCGTACTTATTTCCATCGAAACACGCCGATAAAAGCAAGAAAGAATATGAACTAAATTAAAAAGTTTCGTCTTTTTTTTATTGCAATAGAAATTCATGGAACACCAAAAGACTGTTTACGAAAAAGCAATGAACACTTGTCGGTGAGTCATTTGTTATTGGTAGGTTCCGATAAACGAATCCTTTTCCTAACTTACACGTTTTAGTAGATTGCAAACAAATTTTAGAATTATAAACATATTTGTACGTGTTTTAAGCTAAATTTATTTGAAGTTTCAATAAATTTAAACTCTTCTTTAACCCTATGAAATTTTACCATGCCTAGTTATTTGTTTTTATAAGAAAAGAAATAACATATTGCGAAATTTTTAACGCAATTTCTATTTATTTTTTTCAATTAACTTCTTGTTCCATACTTATAAATTCGACTCCACATCACCTTTTAATACGAAAAAAAAAAAATTCCTTTGTTGAACTGAATCCATTGTTGAATTTGGAACTCGACTGTGAAAAAAACTTTCCCCCAAATATAACTATATAATTTTAGTCATATATTAAAAAGTTTCATTTTTTGCCACCAACTGTAATATGATGTTATACATATTAATTAACTAAAAAATTCACAGAAATTTTAATTTCCTCAACAAATTTAAACTCGTTTGTATTCAAATTGTAGTTATGTTATATTATGGCTATTCTCTGCATTATTATTAAGATTTCAAAGACAGTGTTTTTTATAATAATGCATACATGCATACAATTGCTGACAATATAACTTTATCAAAAATGTTTGAAAAAGTCGATTGCTACGCAGCTAAAAAATTTACAATTACTATGCGAGTAATTAGGTAACATCGATCAATATTTTATTTTATTATTTTTTTTCTGCAAATACAATGACGTACGAATTTCTGATTTAATGATTTTTTTTTTTCCTCTCGAAATAATAACCAAAAAAAAATATTTCAAAGTTCCAAAAGATATCACACATAATTTACTAAATATATATGGATAAATCATTGCAATACATTCATTAATTTATATTATAACATTTATAGATTAATTTGTTTAAAATAAGTTACATGGCATAAAATAACTAAAAATTCCTTAAAGTTACAATTTATCCAACTGGGGGGGGGGGCATTTCAGATGTTGATATAAGAAGTTTCTCAAAACAATAAGCAGGCTCTCGCTTCCTTTATGGCTACGTTGTTCTCTAAATCCATCGTTGAAGAAAAGTCGTATATTTGTATTAGGGGTAGGAGTATAAGCCACTCCTATGGTGGTGGGGCATTTTATGTAACTACAAAGTTCGAAGCTACTCATTCATCCAGATAACCCTGATCACCTCGAGAAGTCAAGTAATTACTCATGGATGCAGTGACAAATTAATAATGTGAGATGAAATAATGAAATTAACAATATAATTAATGAAATCTTTTGAACTGGCTGATTTCTAAATTAATATTATTATTAAATATTCTGTTTTATTTAACTACCTTACATCATTAACGGGATATCGACAAATCTATTTAATGTTCCAAGTCATCATAAACAAATAGAAATTTAATTAATTGCATCTTTATACAATTTTTAACTGCTATTACATCAAAATTTTAAATGAAACCCACTTGTCTGAAATTTTCATCGTCATATCTTTAAAAGTTTTTCATACATTTTTGTTTTACATCGCAGTTGTTGTTTCAACTGTAAAACTCAAGGATACCATGTATAGGTTAAATATTTGTAGTCTATTAATTTCTACTTTAAAAATAAATGGACTATCCTGATTACTCTTCGCAATTTTCCATGCTCTCAGTTAAACGCCAAGGACAACTCAAAATATTTACAACTGCAGCCTGAACAAACTACAGGCAACGTGAAAACGGGAGAGGTTGACATTTTCAAATCGTTCGTCAGATTTTTTCTTTCCGTAATGACGAGATTTCCGTTACTGAAACATATATTTTACAAATATTGATTTTCGTTGAATTGAAGCAATCAAATGAAAAAAAAAGTTATGGAATTTATTTATATATTTATCCAATTTAAAATGTATTGCGTATACACAGGAAAAAAAGTCATTACATGAAATGGAAATTGCAGAAATAATTTTAAAAGTCAAATATTAGATAGATTATATGTTTCTCTTGCGTAAGAGTTTTTCTTAAAATAACATGATACACAGAAGGCGCATGATTCCAAAGCATCAGCAAAAGGATTCAGTAAAATACTTTTAAGAATCAACGAAATTTAATATTTATTTATGCATGAATTAATATAAATTAATATATGTATAATATCTCTTAATTTAATTTAAATCCTAATTAATTTCCTAATTTTTATCTTAAATTAATAATTTTATTTTAACATATTCTCTTATTTCCTGATCCAATTCCACTTTTTTTAAAATTTATTTTGAACACGCGCTTGCAAAATTAATGATTCCTTTGATACCCACTCAGGAAGTGAAATGATAATAATTCTTAACACCTACTCATCCTTTTAAGAGATACTTAAGATTATTTATCCAAGTCGCAAAGAAATCCCAATCAGAATCTCATAATAAAATCACTGAAGAAACAATTTTCTCTCTCTTTTGCTCTTGTGTCACGGTATAGACAGTATACACGGTATAGACGGGATGTCGTTCAATCGCTTCTTCGTGCACGTCATATGCCATCCGTGTAAAATAAATTAAAGTTAGTTTCAAACTTATCTTCGTTTTGGCAACGCATCCGAAAAATTATGTTTACATATACATAAAATATTTATAAATTTACTTACGTATATATATATATTTAATAAGTTTACTTACGTACCTAATGATATTTCTATGACATATATTTTCACAATATAAATTTTTGATATGCCAAAAAATTGCAATTACTTTCTTCATTTAAACACTACAACTCGGTAAAGAAAAATAGGAATTACTAATTCCACTAAAAAGAAGATTGGAGGATGCATTTGGGATACAGTGATTAATAACAAAGATTATAAAAGTTTCCCAAATTTTAAAATTAATTATGTAGGCATCATACAAAAATGTGGTTAATTATTTTTGCTAAATTTTACTAAAACATAATTTTTAGTTTTCTCGCATATGACATTATACAAATAGGAGGTATTTCTAATGTTTAAAAAAAGAAATCGAATTCGAGATTTTGTGCAATCTTTATTTTCAGAATACCCCGAGTGTGAAGAAGTTATTTCTGGAAATCTGCCAGTTTATCTATCGTTGTTCTTGTCCGTCTGTAAACGTGATAAAAGAATTCATCTGCAAATGCCCAATGTACCCCGCGTAGGTGGGAAAGATCTTTAGAACAACATCAACTGTCCATTTTCATGTAATATAAATTCCTCCTTCATCATTGTAAATTGAATTATCACTTGTAAAAATCATCCTTTGTTAATCAAGAAATAAAGCTATTTAGCTAATATAAGTGGATTGATGCTTTAAAACCCACCACACCCACATATATAAAATTTACAGACAAATCAGAAAACAGGTTAACCATCTGTCGATTTGTACATTCGTAGATATTTCGTTAAAGCTCAAAAACGTTAACAATTTACATAAATAAAATTTGACATATATTGTTACTAAAATTGTAGTTCGAGTCGGTCGGAAGTAAAGGCGTCCAAGATAACATTCAGTTTTCTTCTTATCTTAACATCTTAATCAAACAATTAAGCACACTCATAAGCAGATGTTTTGGGGTTATTTTGCATCTGCAGGACTTGGTACCTTAGTACCAGTTGAAGGGATTATGAACTGTTTAAAAAATACATTTCAATACTAGAAGTAAAAATTGTGCCTTTGATGCAAATGTTCGCTGGTGGTGGTGGTGTTTTTCAACAAGATCTTGCACTATGCCGTAATTCCAAGCTGGTAAAGAATTTTTTTTTCAAGAAAAGATATTAACAGTTTTGGATTGACCTGGTAATTCTCTAGATGTAAACTTCAACGAGAATTTGTGAAGAGACGTGTTAGTAAAATGGATTGCTCAACTACAAGAAATATGATTGGGAACGTTATAAAAGCTTGGTTTCGTAATGGAATCAAAAATCTATGTTATATATTAGTGGAGTCCATGTCAATTCGTGTATAGGATCTCATTAAAGCTAGAGGAGGACATATTTACTACTAGATTGCTATACCATGAGTGTAAATAAACCTATATTAATTAAACAACATATGTGGAAATTTTTGGGTTTGTCCTAATTAATTTGCACAGTATTGTAATTCAAGTCAGTAGGAAGCAAAGGCGTCTAAAATACATATTCGGTTTTCTACACTTCGAGATTACGAAATACTAAACGTTCATCTGCAGGAGTCAAAAATAAAATTCTGAGCATTCGCAGTGCGCAGGATATTAAAAAAGTACCGTAACTTTATTTAGAAGAGAGGGGAGAAACGTCTTCATATGAAAGTATACCAGAAAGTTTCAGAAAACACGCTAGTTACTTCACATACTTTACTATTATTGCATAATAATTTGTAAATGTTACATGTATTTAGAATAATGAATTGAGAAAACGCACAAAGTTAAGAGCTGCAATAACTAGAATTGTTATAATATACCACTTCTCATTATGCTCTCATAGTTTAGTTATATTAACGTCCAGCTTTAAAGAAACACAGGGCTATTTTGGGCCGAACCTTGTGATTTTGAGCCGCAGTTAGATAACGAGGACGACACTTGAGCTGGTACACCCCCTCCCCAAGCTGTTTCAACAACACACTAGCTGGAGGACATTTGGCCATGACGGATTTAACGGGCACCAGAACCGTTCTTCGGTGGAATTCGGTCTCGAACCTGAGGTCGTCTGGTTCCGAAGGCCCTTATACTCTCATATAAGAAGTAGATTATGCATGTCCTACGTTATATCTTCTTTATATCATTCTTCTACGTTATATCATTTCCCACAATGGGAACTCATAAAACACATGGTACATTAATTCATTCGTATTCAAGGACATGTCTTTCTCCGTGTCGAATGGAAAAACTTCGATAATTAAATCCGCGATTAAGTCGAAATTGAAATCAATTGAAAAGAAATTCACTTGGATGAATAATCCTAGGTATCCCTATGCTTCTATAAGAATTAAAATAAATTAATTTCTAAAGTAGGTTGTGTTACTTAAGTAGAAAATTAATTAAAATTCAAACGTCAAAAGGACATAGCAATAGTTTTTGGTTTAAATCTTTTAACTTCTTATGAAAAAGACGATATTCAGATTTCTTCAATTTTATCAAGTTTATTTCATCGAATTTCTCGAATTTGAAATGTGAAAAAAATATATGAAGTTGTAAGGAATCTTTATTAAAAAAATTAATAGTCTAAAAAAATGAAGAAGCATAGACTTTTCTTACAGAATTAGAAGCCTTTTCTTTCACATGACTTCTCAATCATTTTATAAAAGTAATGTGCATGCAGTCAAACACATTATGCTTCAAATATTGAACAACCTGTTATTTTTTGCTGTTATAACATAGATTTTCGAGATTTAGCGTCTCACTATTTTTTTTTTCCCTAAAATAAGTTAGAAAAGTAATAAAAAATATAAAAAGTCAGAATAAAAATAAAATTTTAAATAATTATCAGAGAAACTTCAAGGATTAGTAAAGGTAGTATAAACAATTTTTTGATGATAAATTTTAAAGGATTCGATTTAATGGTGCAATGAAAGACCTTTTTAATATTACACGGCCACATTTAAAACTAGGACAGACAATTTAAAAAGCTTTGCTGTAATATTATACCACAAGAAGAGAATTGAAGATGTAAAAATGTCTCTAAAAAGAAATTTTGCATGTTTGAAGCATATCATATGCTTACGAATTGGTTCCGCTACTGCTCCAATTATCTTAATTCATGTGACCTTAAAAGTACTTCGTTTACATTAAAAGCTAAATGTCCCCTCCAATGTCTTATCCTTAATGAAGTCCTTTTTGCACCCGCAGTATGCGCAGTGAAATTCCAAAACTAAATTAAAGCTGTACACTTCACACATATCACGTGATCAAGAATTAAATCTATTTGCAAGATCATCTATGCAATCTTAACCCATTAGCTGCCACGATCCCAATTTGGGGAGTTTTGGAATTTTGCTTACATTACTGGGTGCCAAAAATATATTTGGACAATTAAGTTTCATTCTATATATCAAACAATGTTGAGTGTGTCAAAAAACGCATTTTCTGTGCTTCGTATTTTTTACAACAAGTGAACAAAACTAAAACTCGTTTGTAATTTGAACAGAACAAAAATATCATATTTGAAGAATTATATTTTTGGTTTAGTTTTTATATTATAACGAAATACTGTACATACATATGTAATTAAGAAGTTAGGGTAACTATCTATTATTTACTCAGTCTTTTGTTTTTTACTGAATTATTTTATTGATCCTTTATAACGATACACTTTTTCAAAAATATCAAATATTTTCAAAACAAAACAATTTGAATATAATTATACTGTTACACAACTTTTTGTTCATATTTTTAACTTATCCGGCCAAAAATTTCGAAAAAAAAAATAATTCATGGGTTAAATCACGAGAGCTTAAACTGATTTCATTGCTGATTATAAACCACATGTTTTGGTAATAGCAAATGCCAAGAATTTTTCAATTAATTTTTCTTTAAAATTCTAATGGTTATTTTCTTATGTTATATAAACGAAACGACATACACAATTTAAAGCAAAGAAATAGTCTATTGCTTTTATTTCAAGCTAATTCAACACGGCTATCTGGAAATCGCATCGAGCACTTTCTTTTTACGTCAACGTACTCATTTAAACGAATCTGACAAAAATCGGTCATAAAAATTTTTATACGACTTCTGCCGCATGTATGTTAGAAAAATCCGAGTTGTTTCGGTTAAGATTAAACAGCGTGGACAGAAACATCAAAACAACCACAGAGCGAAGGTAACAGAGCAAATTTTATTTCTTTTTCCAGTTTCTGGGGAGAGTTGGCTGAAAAGTAAGCGTCAACACATTTTACTGTCAACGTCTATTACACTTTCAGTTTCTTCGTTCGAAAGGAAAATGGAATGAACAATAAAATAAAAGGCGTTTTCCACAGTCGAACGGTCCAGCAGGTGGGATGAAAATAGAATGAGCGTAAATCGATCAGTGAACAGCGGCAAAAAGTACTTAAAAAGTGGATTAAGTCTATTTCCACCTGAGAATGGGGGAAAATACACTCGATAACGGCGGCGAAAAGTGAAACACAAAACTTTTCTTCGAACGAGCCATTTTTTTCTCTGCATCGTTTTCCTTAAAGATAGTGAATTCGGTTACAGTGCAGGAGAGTTTCATTGAATCTCGAATTTTCACTAATGCAAAATGAATATAATAAATTGTACATTACGAATCATTTGTCAGAATTTCAAAAATGAGGCATATTTCTCTACTCATACTGCTTTAAAAATATAACATTATACTGAAATTTCATTGTCAATTTCCTCTAGGAGTCCACATTGATGACCAATTAAACTGTCTGGAACAAGGAGAAAAGGCCATTAAAATGCATCAAAGCCTTAAAAAAATCGCTGGCAGCACATGGCGAATCTCTCAGAAACACAGAAGAGTTCTTTATAAGACAGTAGTTGAGAGAATGCTAGCCCATGGTTCTTCAGCGTGGTGTCTAATCCAACATACAGAATGAAGAGGAAACTCTCCACCATTCAGAGACCATTTCTTCTCTATATTTCAGGTGCATATCGCACAACTTCAACAGCAGCGCTACAAATCATTCTCGGCATTCCACCCCTGAATTAGAATTAATTAATTCCACCTGAAATTACAGTTTGAAGTCAGACTAACTTCAATATAAGAATCCCACTTGCGCATAACAGAGATCCAACCAGAAGAACTAGAGAAGAAAGCAACTGGCTGGTCAACTCACCCTCCATAGCATCTCAATTCCAACCAAATCTCATTAGAAGATGAAAGAATAAATATATCTCAAATGAACAATATCTTTACAGAGGGCTCAAAAACAGAACATGTAGTTGGAGTTTCCTGATCCTACCACTGGTCTGCCAAATTTAATGACAACAATACTGGGCAATTTTATATGCAAACAAAGTTTCCTAAACCACATATAAAAGCCCACCTTCGGAAAGACATGCTAGAGGAATGGCAAGGGCGTTGGAGCAATGGTGACACAGGCAGAAAAGTTTTTAATATCATGCTTTCAGTCAACCTTCATCTCACTAATTGGATCAGAGAGGATATTGTTTTCTTCTCAAAACACGGCCCTTATCCTGCCTATCTCAAAAGTTTCAATTTGTCTGAAAGTGACCAGTGCAGTTGTGGTGGGATTGGCACGTGACTTCATTATGCTAAGGAATGCATTCTCACAATCTCTTGGCATATGAAAAAACCATCACCAAACCATGAACAAGAATGGCTGAAAAGAGTCGCCAGCAACTTCCTTTCCAGGCAAAACACTCCACGGGATAATTAAATTTATAAGTGAAAATAGAGATTTATTCTTGTCCTCTTAGTTCTCAACATCAAGTGTCATACTAAGAAAGACTAAGGGGAAAAAAACGAGCACCGCAGTCTCCTATCATACATTTTAATCAAACAGTTTCTCTTCGTTCCCATTAACCAAATTATTTTCCATTTGATTTTTATAACTGCATCCTCATCTACCATGTCATAAAAACAAGTGAACAGAATATATGTATATTTTTACACATTTTATCTCTCAGTATGTTATTATTTCAAATAATTTTTCTAAGTTGAAAATCTTTGTAAACGGCTTCATCTCAATATCATTTCTTATATGCTTGTAAATTCTGTAAACAGTTATTTTTATTTTTATTTTTTCTACTTTAAATAATTTGGTACTTAAATAAAATTCTCGTAACATTCCCAACAAACCTTTCAGTGATCAGAATAATTATGGATACGAGGGTATGAGACAACATTCTGCTCTATCAATTTCTTCTTATTATTTACACATTTGCTGGGATTTAAAAAATTCATATTATACGAATTAGCAGAACATACCAACTATTAAAAATAATTAGTTAAGCAAAAATCCAAATCAAATATAAATAAAAAGAATGTCTCATTTAGCTCAAAACTCTGATGCTTGTTAAACGGAAATCGGAACACATCGAGCACTCATTTGCTTTAAAAGGATTTAAAAGGATGTATGCAAATTATGTAGAATGAATTTCTGCAACATATTTCATGTTATCCAATTAATTTTAAACAACTGTATTGATTTAAACAATACGTGTAATGTATCACGAGCCTTTACTAAAAATAATTTTCATTACAGAGCTTTACAACAGAACAAGTTACATCAGGAATATCATTCTTACTACATGTCAAATGCTCAAACCAAATGTAATTCAGCTCAATATTTCTTAGAACAAAAAATATGATTACTTGAACACATAAGTAAGATCATAGCTTTCAACGTCATTTACATTAAAGCTTTGAAATAAGTTACTAAACAAATAATACATAGAGTGCGTAACATTCACAATACATTCAGTCTATCAATAGAGTAAATGGGAACGAAACACTGATTTGTTGACAAACAATATATATTGATGATTGAAACTAGCAGAGCAAAAAAACAAAGCTGAATATAAAGTAGTTCCTTACAGTTTTAGTCGTACTATTACAACATCAGAAAATCCTATTGTCTTCCTTGATCTTGTTCTAGAACCGGCTTGAGCAAACTGTATTTATGGTGCCTCATTTATTAGGCTTATCATAGAAACAGTATTTACAATAAAGGTAGCACATTTCAATAAATGAAATTTCAATTATTTTCAATGTATTTTTTTAATCAAATAAACAAAGCCCTTAAAGAGCTACACCGACCCACACGAAGGCACGTGGAAATATTAAATGACTGAAATGCCACAACAGCATAGACAAAAACTATGGCTGAGCCCAAGGGTTATCACTGGTCGCGGTACAATCCCTTTCGCAGGAGACACTGTAGGAGGTAACTGATCCAACACCCTTGCTGTAATCGCCAGGTTGGCGAAAAACAACCAACATGACGGAAGCTTCTCATCTTCGTATCTGAGATACCCTCAGGGGAGATATCAAATGAAAAAAAAATTCCACGTCTTTTAAGCCTAGAATATTTAAATTCCTCAAATTTAATAACTGTGAGTAGTGAATATTTCGAGCAAAAAGCAAAATAGCTACAGTTCTTTACAAAAAATAAAATCTAGAAATTAGAACTGCATCTAAATAATTCTAAGAATTGAATATAGCAATAAGAAACGTAAATAATTTATTTTGTGTGAGTGTCCAAATACATACTGCTTATAAGTTGTTGGATGAAAAGAGTAACTGGAAAATCATTTTGTAAATCACATCTATTATTTTTCCAATGTGAGCATGGCTAAACACACTGCCAGTGTGTAACGTTACGAACAGTTAATGAAGCGCTCAATAACGCTACAAGTTTAAATGCAGCATACCTACAGATATAAATTGAAATAATTTTTCAATCGTTATTTATAGAAATACCAAATTTTATTTACAGCAGAAAAAAAACAGAAAATTAGAAATCACATTGAATGGAGAATGCTTTCGTGGCGACAGCATTCAAAGATTGAAATCTAGTGAATTTTAGCCGATTTTTTTCCTTGGAAGTATTTTAACCATAATCAAAGCGTTCAATTTTTTTATCAGATTTCCTACGATTGCTCTACATAATATTAAAAGATTTTCTAAGATTGTATCTACCCAAGACTATATGTTTAAATGACACATTTTGGTAGGAGCATTATTTCAATCCATATAAGAATACTTGACATATTTTTACGAGTCCAAGTGACTTTTATCCTTAAAACTAATCACTATTTTTATTTAATCATGCATTTCACTATCAAAATTCAATAATAGTTTAATATATGTGCCAGATACTTCGTTGCAATTTATGGCGCAATAATTACTTTCACCTCTTAATCCAATAAAACTATTTCGGTAATTTATTTCAATTTAGACATTTTCATATAAATGGATAAACTTGAAATGCAAATGTGCACTATTTTTGCTTTCTCTTTACAATTAACTGCTTCTAATGACTTGATTACAGCTTTCACTTTCGATTATTATATAAAAGGAGAGTGAATTAACCCTTTATCAAGTCACGTAAAGCTCATAAAAGCTCAAAATGGGGGAATCGAAAAATTTTACAGTTCGTATTTGAGGGAATCATAAGATCAAATAAATGTGATAAAAGCAGTCTTTAAAAACTCAAATAGTGATCCAAAAGGAATATTTTTAATTTTAATCATTTTGAGCTTTTTAGTTTTACATTTATAATTATTATAAATATTAAATCCACTTGACACTTTTTTTTTTCTGAAAGTCCTTATCAGGTGGGAGATTAGGCATAATTGGCAATTATTTCATGAAACTGTGCAATTTAGGGATTGTCACTTACATTATAAAAATTTAATAAAATTAATTGATAAACTTACTACTAGGATTTGAAAATATGAGCCAAGTTATCTAAATAAGTGCCGACAGCTTTATTTACCACACTAATAAAAATGTGTTTTTAAAATTCATTTTTATTGTTATTATTTTCTACCTTCTAATTTTTATTATATTTCATCATTCACTGCTATAAATGTTATGGAATCTTGTGAACCCTTTATTTTTAATTTAACTTCCAGATGACTCCTCTCATATGTAATTAAAATTTAATTAATAGTAACCAGTTTACTGGGAATAAATTCTTGAAATAGATACTGCCTAAGAAACAGCTTTTGAAACTCTAGACAATTAGGAAGTGAGTGAGGATAAATTATAAAATTACATTCTTACAAATAAAAAATAGGTTAAGTTAAACAAAAGATTGCAATAAAAAAGTGTCCGTTGCAAAATTAGTTATTTTTATACTTGAATTAAAAATCACTTTCTTTACAATTACTCTTAGATGTAAATAATATCCCAGAAACTAGTAATCTTGGATATTATATAAATGAAAGGAAATTTTTATTTTATTAATACTTAACTTCAAAATATCGGCTATCAAAAGTTCAAAAACTTGTATTGGTGGGTTTGATTTATTCCAATAATGCCCCATTTTAAACCTAAGTGAAGGCTATTAAAGCTTTTACAAATACGAATTTTTATCTCACAGCTGCGGTTTAATAGCGTTATTTAAAATACTGCACGTTTTCTTTACAGGTGAATTTGACCAGTAAAATCAGCACAATGTTCGCTGATGATAAGGCAAATAGCTATTTCTGATCTTTTATGACATATCCAAAGCAAGTCTTTAAATTATTATATGATAAAAATTTGGAGATAATATAATTAAAAAATGAATAAAAACTGGTTTTTAAAAATAATTTTTTATTAGTGTAACGAAATTTTTTTTATTACAATAATTTTATACCCTTAAGACTTTAAAATATAATTTAATAAAACAAATATTATGGAATACCAAAATTAATTTGTCCTGAAATTCACTATAAGATGATTCCGTGCATATATAACCGAACTTTAATTTAATTAATTAATTAACTGATAATTAAGATATAAAAAAAGAATCCCTTATTATCACCGGGAACATACATATAAAACGCTAGCGTATGTGTCGCAGAAATCGCTCTTATTACTTTTTGTCAAATGGCAACAGTTAAATGCAATCTTTATCCTCATGCGCACTCTTAATTGAAAGTTTTTACAGCTGCATTGCACTGAACGCTGAACTATCTAATAAATGAAGCTACAAAATATTAATAGAAATGCTCTGGAGTGGATCAAATGTAACCAAAAAAAAATCCATTCAGTCAGAAGAAAGAAAGACATTATTAAGGAAACTCTACAAAATCAACGGGTCTGCTGTAGTGGATGGGGAAACACAGCATGGAATGGGGAAACACCCCTACAGGCTCAATAAGGAAAAAAAGAGTACTTAGATACCAAAATCATAGCCGAGTTATAAAAGAACTGCACTAGAATATTAGCAGCACACAAACAGCGAATCGATAGTAAGCAATAAACACCACAAAAAGGTAAGACAGAACTCACAGGAAGAGAGACTTCACACAAGTATTCACGTCTCTCAATCTCTCTACTCGCATAGCTGAATTTGACTGCCGACTCACTAATGACTCGATTATAGAATTGGCTACTCAGCACACGGTTCGATGCCACCTCGGTATTTTTTACAAAGTCTAGGCAATCGGTTCAATCCACAACTCACTAATTAATCACTTGAGTTGAATTCAACTTATTTAAATCTGATTCTAGCTCGGTTTCCCGCCTTTTCATAGATACCGGAACAAGATATAGAAATGTCTGGTCTTATCGCCAAAATACCTGTTTCCATACCAAAATACCTGTTTTCCATATTGTCATCAAAGTTGTCAAATTCGTCGCCAAGGGCGGGGATTAATGATCTGAATTGTGTTCAGCATCCATCATAGCTGTCATTAAACCGTTTTTGTAACGATGGAATTTACTCCGCTTATTTACATACAATAAATAAAGGAATATTTTTTTAAACAAAGTTTAATCGAGAACAAGAATAAGATTAACCGTTGTCAGATTCAGATGGGTAATTACTGTAACTCGCGTATAGAAATTGATATTCCTATAAAAATAGAAATTGTATTATCTTAAGACAAAAAAATGACTCTTTTAATGATATCAATTGCTTTTCCGTACCATTTTTAAACTTGGTTTTAACAAATTTTTTAAATTCAATTTGATATTGAATCTGTAACAATATTGTTAAATGTTTTTAAAAAATTATATTTAAAATATTCTAACTCATCCATGAAACATAAAGGATGAATTTGAATAATTCAAATACATCCATTTAGCGGGCTTTTAAATCCGTAGTAAGAATTTCAATTCCACTTTTAATTCGTGATATATATATAAACTTTTTAATTTGTAGAAAACGAATTCAATTGAATTTATGTTTTTCAATTGCATCATATAACAATTTGAACAGCAACATTTACATTTTGAACGTCTTTTTTCCAATTTATTGAAACCTAATACCTAATTGAAATCATTTACCAAATTACAGCAATCTCAATTCAGGGTACCCATATTTTAAAAATCATTTATATTATTTGTAAAGACAAGTAACTTATTATATTAATTATCTAATTATATAATAATAGTCATTTAATTATATAACATTTTTATAAATTAAGTAAACTGAAGGAAAAAAAGAAAAATCTTTAAAAAAAAAATAGTTTTTATTGTATTTTTTTTAACATGTTGAGGATTAAGAAATAAGGGCAGGCTTTTTAAAAATAAATCTATACTTATAATAAAGCTCAATATGTGTGTGTGTGTGTGTGTGTGTGTGTGTGTATGTTGGAGCTCTACAGGCCAGACCATTCAACCTACAGCTACCAAATTTGACACGTGTATACCTTGGAGGCCAGGAATGTGCACCTGGGGGTTATTTTTTCGAATTTTTAACTAGAATTTTATTTATTTAAAAATTAAGCGAAATTTTGACGTGTTTCTGCTATAACTTCCGAAAATATTACCGCACAAAAAAGATTTTTACATGAAGTTGAAGATCAAAAATTATCTTTTAAATGATACTAATGTTTTAATCTTAAAATTAAATTTATATTTTTAATGAATTTTTAAATAAATATTTTAACTATGTTTTTCAATAATTTTTTTCGTAAAAAATAAAAATTAAAATTAAGCACGTTTCGCATTCAAGGGAAAAAATTAGCTTTTTTTCAAAGTGTTGCCATCGCATTGATTAAAGCTCCAATTAAAAATAAATCAAATCCTTTTGGAAATGAAATCTGCAAAAATATAATTTTTGGCACGTGTTTGTAGGAAATGAAACAAATATGAAATATTATTTTTTCTAAAAAATAAATTCAAGAAAAATTATTTTATGATCTTTTACACTCTCTATACAGGGTGTTTATTTAGTCCCGGTCCCATTTTGATGTTTAATGACTCATAAAATAATGAAGATATAAACAAACTTATGGCATTAATTGATGGAATAACTCATATATTTTCCTTTTCAGGTTTGATTATTTTTACTTTTGTAAATATCGTCTGCACGTGTGGTTAATTTCAGATAATTTCATTTTCCAGTCTAAATATATGTACTTTTCTAAATATCGTCTGCTTATTAATTGCATTTTTCTCTCTTTTGTTTTTGGCAACTATTGAAATGTTATGTTTACTTTTGATGTGTTTGTTTTATGTAGTACTTTTGTATGTGATGTTTTATTCGAGCGAATATTAAGGAGAAGGCATACACAACAAGAGAAAGCACAGATTTTATGGTGGTCATAGAGTTAATTTCCAATCAACTAAATCACTGACTTTTAAGAGTTAATTTCCAATCACTTAAACTGACTGATTTATGAAAATTTGAATATCACTATTCAATAAAAAAAGGATAATTTTAGATTTTCCATTGATCGCTTCAAAGAAAATACGCCAATCAGCGCGCAGGTTTCTCAAGATTAATTGGTCTAAGATTATGAAAATGTTGAGTTTTTCTAAATTTTTAACATTTAAAACTTCACAAATAAGTCTTAGTTGATCGTGGAAAATAGAAATATTCATTCATTTATTTAAAATTTGGTGTGTCCAGAATATTTCTCAGAATATGATACCTTACTGCATTATATTTAGACTTCATAATTTTTGAAATAAGGTGGCTCCCAAAAGTGTTCGTACACTAAAGAAATTTGCAGAAATTGTGTTCTATACTTCTTAATAAAGCATTTTATTAGTTAGTTTTTTTAATTAGCATCTTTAAATAGTTGTTAATAAAGCTGAAGAAATAAGTTTATAAAAAATCAAGTAGTATTGTTCTAAAAATAAATAAATAAAAAATGCCCCAAAATTAGAACACAAAAGTCTTCGTACATCCAAACATTATTTATTTAAATTCATCATAAAAATATCTTTTGCTTCTTATTTTTCTTCTAATTGAAAAATACACTAAAATCGTTTGATTTCAGTATTTAATATCACAATTATTTATTCTATTTACTTTATTCTTAGATATGACGCGCATTCGTAAAGAAACGAGTTTAGACGTACGAAAATTAATTTTATTTCATTTTAAAGCTGGAAAATCAATTAGAGACATTGCAACTATAACTAATCTACCTCATTCAACGGTGCAAAGCATAATAAAACGTTACAGAGAGGGAAAAAGGATTGCAAACAAGCCTCGTAATGGTCGCCCTCAAATTATGTCAGCTAGAAGTCAAAGAAATATTGTGAGTAAATTTCTAAAAAATCCACGTCTGAGTGCAATAAAGCAATAAAGTTTACTTCACAACATAATGAATCAAATGGAACTTCTATTTCCTATGAAACTATTCGTAGAATTCTTCGGAATGCTGGTATACATGGCCACTCTGCAAGAAGAAAATTCTTTGTAAGTTAGAAGAACAGAATTGCTAGGCTTAAATTTGCCAAATCTATGATAAACCAGCCAGAGAGCTATTGGAATCGTGTCTTATTTGCAGATGAAAGTAAGTTTAACATCTTTTGGTCGGATGGGAGAATCATTGTATGGAGAAAAAAAAACGAAGAACTTAATCCGAAGAATTTAGTTGGAACAGTAAAACATGGAGGTGGTGATGTCATTGTTTGGGGGTGTATGTCAGCGGCTGGAGTAGGCAATTTAGTATTCATTGATGGTATAATGGATCATAGAGATTATATAAATATTCTCGATAATAATTTAAAAGTGTCAGCACAAAAATTGGGCATTTTAAACAACTTTGTGTATTACCAAGACAACGATCCTAAGCACTTGGCCATGAATGTTCGTCTTTTTTGCCTCTATCATTGCCCTCAAACTCTTAAAACACCAGCTCACTCACCGGATTAAACCCTATAGAACATATTTGAAAAGAATTAGAGGTGCAAATAAGAAGTCATGACATTAAATCGAAAATTCAACTGAAAGCAGTAATGATCGAAGAATGGAACAAGATCGGTGCAGAAGTAATCGACCATTTAGTTAAATCTATGCCCAAACGTTTAAAAGCTGTTATAAAGAATAAAAGGATATCCTACTAAATACTAAACATTTATAAAAAAAACATCACTAAATATGAAATTTTCTAAAGTGTATGATCACTTTTGTGTCCTATTTTTGTGCAATTTTATTTATTGTCATTTTTAAAAAAATAATTTGCATCGTAATTAAAATTTATTCTTCACTGCTTTATTAAGAACTGTAAAAATATGCTATGAAAAAATTTTCATGTAAAAATAAGAATATATAATGGTAAATAATGAGGTTTTTAATTGATTCTTGTTGGTGTACGAACACTTTTGGGAGCCACTGTATATTTATAAGCAGGAATAAAATATTATTATTGATTTCATTTCAATCCTTTTGAAAGCAAAACTAAAAACTGAATTGTATGCTGAATCTCAGAAATTTTTGTTGAATTATTGTTTGAGATATTACATAAATTATGAAAAATATTTTGTAGTTAACATAAGACTTAAATACCAAGCGATTCTGTTTGCAATACTCACATTCAATAATAATAATAATTAATAAATAACAAAAAAGATAATAAATAAAATAAAACGCTTGGTTTTATTAAAAAATATCTTAATATTAATTGCAATTTCATCATTTACATTTTAAATTAAAGTTGAAGTTTTGCCGGAAATGACAACAAATTAGCAAAATATATATAGTAAATTGAACGAAACGATCTAAACAGTATAAGTTTGGTATGACTATCAAAATTTTAAGATTAAAAATGTTTTGTTTGAGAATCCTTTAAGAGACCAGTTACTTAAAATATTTAATTGAAAATTGTAGCGAGCGGTAATACTGGCGAACCGGCTGGTCGCCAAAGGCGGCTAGTTCTTAATAAAACTGAATTGTTAATAAAGGGGTGAAATATATTTCTTTTTAAATATTGAAATAATGAAAATATATTTAATATATTTATAATGAAAATACATTTAAAATATAATGAAAATATATATGAAAATTATAATGAAAATATATATGAAAATTATAATGAAAATATATTTTTAAATAATGAAAATATATTTCTTTTTAAATATTTGTCAGAATAGTTCCAGATCAATAGCATAGTTTGAAATGAAAAATATTTACATTTGCTAAGTTTTCGATTTGTATTACAAATAGAATACGTCATAAAAATGTTTTCAACAAGTTATTTTGGATGGATTCTTTTTTTTATTGTTGTTGTTGTTGTTGTTTTGCACCCAAACATGATGAGGTTTGAGAATTTAGATGAATGATGTTCGTGTTGGCATTTTTTCGTCGTCTTTGTTACATAATGATAGAAATCGTTAACTTCGGATACTTGTTTTACATAGTTACATCCAGCTGATTCACTCCAACACTCTATAGCCAGTCAATCTCCATTGTTATTCCTTCAAGACAGCACTGTAAATGTCGTGAACTTCTAACTATATATTATTTATTGAATATTATACAAGGTCTCCAAATTATAAATAAATTAAAAATCATTATACATTATATAATATCCCATATTATATATATAAAAAAAACAGCTTTGAATGCGTTGCGACATAAATCTTAAATATTTTATTTAAAAGTAGCTAACGATTATTTTAATAATTATACATTTTATTTTGTAAATAGTTGTGAAATTCAGATTGGCAACAGTGATATTTTTGGAATTTTTAATTTGTTGTTTAAAAACGATGCTAGAATTTTGAATGAAAATAAGTTGATGTAAATTTGATAATATTATCTATAATGTAATAAGATTTAGTTTTATAGTAAGTTTGTCTGCATTTTATTTTTGTTGACGCACGAACGCAACAAATGAAGGGCAAAAAATACATCACTCATTATTTATATCTCTTTCAAGATTTAAAATTTTATGATTTATATAGCTGAGAAACTTACGACACCAGATATGGGCTCAGATCTATACAATTAATTGGATTTTTTGTGCACTGCTTTTATAAATATTTTAAGCCAAGTGTCCTTTAGGATCGTAATTTCATCATCTAGACAATAGATCTCAGACAAAATGCAGTTTTTTTTTAACTCGTCTGAATACGCCATTAGTGAATTTACGAAGATAGAACTCCAAAAACATTTACGAGTTTGTACAGAAAAATCCTTAGATTCGATTCGCAATTTTATGATTCCTATTAAAAGATGGGATAAACTTTATATATTTTGAAAGCAAACGAAACGAAATCACGTAAATTTGAAGAAAAGACGCCATGGTGCCGTCGAGACGGAGGATGAAGCATCGCAAACGACAGTTTAATTGGAACAAGAACATAATTTCTACGATGCATTTCGATAATGCACGCTATTTTTATCTCAAAACAGCTATTATTTTAATAAAAAATTATGATGCATTTTTTTAAAACGATAGTCAAATTATTACTGCACATATATTGTTTGAAGTTAAATCATTATCATTTAGAAGCCTATATATTCTTTTCTTTAATATTGGCAAACTGAATGCACACCCATCATATTTAGAAAGTGGTTTTATCTCAATCAAGTAACCACCTAACAATATGTTTCATATTTTAATCAGCTAATTTTGGATACGAATAAAAATCTTTGAGGATATGTATGTATATATATTCCACATTTCCTCCTTAGCGACTGAAGCGAGTTTAACCAAACTTTGCACTCTAATTCTTTAGGACTAGAGAAAGTTTCAAAGTGCAAAAATTACTTAAACATTCTATTAATTAGAAATTAACTGAAATTTTGCCATTTTTTTGTAATGATTTCGGAGCAAATTATTTTACATGAAATATTTTAATATCATCTTTAATTTTTTTTTTTACTTTTTCTGTGATATTAAAATCTTTTCTGTGTAATCTTTTTCTTCAAACTTTATAATTCTTTTAAATTTTAACAAAGACGATTTTGAAATACAGTAACTCTAATATATTCCAACACTTATTTTTTTAAAAAAAAGTTATTCAGTTAAAATTGTCCAAATATCATTTGGACTCTCTATATTATCTTTACTTAATTTAAAAAAACGTAGGTACGGAAGTATTATTTTAAAGGAGTTAAAATTTATTACTTAAGGGTGTCTTAAAGAGTTGAGAGAAAGAATTGGTATATCCCTTATTTTAAAGCGATTATAGGCGGTCAAGACCAAAGGACATTCGATCAAGTGGTGTGGTATAGTAAAGATTGTATGCATTATAATAATTCAGACAAAATTATTATTATTATTGCAGATAAAAGCGTTTAAATTCCAAGCAATATTGGGTATTATAATGTGGTACTCCTAGCCGCTCGAAGGCACATTGAAAAATATGAATGATGGGATGCGCGATAGCATAGGAATAACTAAGGTTGAGTCATATGGTCCATCACAGGCCCTGTACAAATCCTCCCATAGGAGGCATGTACCATTATTGGTAGATAGTCACCCTATAGCATTTCTATAGCCACCAGGGCAATGAGAACCAACCACCATATCGGAAGCTTCTCATTCCAATGTCTGAGGTGTCGGAAATAGTAAAGCCGGATATATCAATCACAAGATTTTAAATATATAAATGTGGAATTTACAGATTTACTTATCTCCCGATTTGGGATATTTATTGTTAATTCAATCCTTATTCTAACATAAAGGGTATTTGATATGTCGAATGGTTTCTAAGTGAACTTTTGCATTAAAAAAATATGTACTACTTTCACTTAAATTCAAACTGAAATATTATAATTTCAGTAATTTGATTCATGTGTCAGACATATTACAATTAAAAAAAATTGAATCATTAGATTATCTAACCATTAGAAAGGGTTAGATAAAAAAAAATCGAATGAGTGATAAAGAAATGTAAACGACAATACTATTGAAACATCGATAAATAATTTTTCTATGATTCATTTAAAGCAATTTTTCTCGAAGAATTAATTAAAAAACTAATTAAGGGAACAATGAAAATTTTTTCCTTAACCATTAATAAAATTATTACCAAATCACTGTTTGAATTAAGAAAAGCTAAATTGATGACTTGCTACTTTGATGAATATTGAAAATAAATTTGGATTTCTTTCACTTTTTTCATTAATTCCCTTAAGAATGATCATAATGGTAGAATGGATTTAATATTGTAAGGATACTATAAATCTAAGCATTCCTTATGAAATTTTTAGAATAAAAATTTCATAAGGAATAGTTTATACAGAATTAGTTTTTGAACTAATTCTGTATAATGAATAAATAAATCGTTAATTTGCAACTATTTTTATGTTTAAGCCATGGAATTAAGTATGGAAAGTATACATCACTGTAACCTGGTAGTCATGGTCTCCTCTTAAGATCTGGAGGGTACCATGCTTGAAATCCGTTTTCTTTGAATAGCCGCTGCGCAAGAGGGGCTAGTATATTGGAAATTAGTTGGAGAGTCAAATGTCCCCTGCCCCTTCCCTGGATATTGTCGTTACTTATGGCACTTACGACGGACAAGCCCGCTGTTCAAAGACAGCCGATTTAAGCCTAAGGGGGAGCGTCTCTTGATTTTATCGTAGGATACCCCTATGCTTGGGCCAAGAGTACGACTTGACTACTCACGCATCACTCATTCGCTTGCACAACTCCTTTTTACAGGAGGGCACATTCACACATCTCACAGATAGAACAGGAAGAACAACCATGCCCAAACCGGGATTGGAACCTTGAACGCCCAGATCACGGGGAAGATGCGCTACCCCTATGCCAGGACGCTGGCTCCCTTGATGTGAACAGGGAAAAGAGGATTAATGGCTCATGTATCATTCTCCACATCTGATCACGGTTTAAAACTGACCGAATGCGGAAGTCAATCGCAAAACAGATATGGGGTTACTTTAAAACAAGGAGGGGGGGGGGAGCAACTGAATTTTGTTATTATTCACATTTTTGCAAGAGAAAAGACGATCTGATGCTAAAGAATTACTTAACCTCTTAACTGTTTTGCTCTTTTCATAATCTTATTAGATGCCATTTTCCATTTCAGAAATGAACTGTCTTACTGATTCAATTAAGAATAAAGTGAATCTTTTTTTGGATTATACGTAATTCCTTTATCGAATTATAACATCTTTGAACGACGTAACTCAGATTACAAGATTGGGAAGCGGTAATTCGATGCTTGAATACTGCACAGGCATGACGATTTAAAAGCTAAGGCAACTCTTAATAAGAAATGAGATGACATGAGTAATCAAGTTTGTTCAAATGAATTGGAAGTAATGCATTGAATTTATTCAGTATTATTTTTGATTTAAAAATAAAGGTTTGTTGATAATTTTAGCTGCATTTAAAATAACTGACATTTAACATAACATCAAATAACGTATTCCTTATTATCCTTGCTATGTTTCAGAAATTTGACTTTCGTTCTAAAGTGTGTAATGTGAATGTTATTTTTAATGTTGTTTCAATAAAAAAGTAGGGACTACAAATGACATTTCAGTTTTCTAGCAATTTGTAACATATATTTCCTATTAAGGTGCATTTAAAAAATAATCAGATGATTTTGAACAATCTTTTAGCACATTTCTTTACCCAAGGATACATCCATGAAAATTCATGTTAATAGATAGCATAAAAATTTCTGAAAATAATAAAATGTTCATTCTGACAGTTTAAGAGTTCCTTTTAATTCATTATTAGCCAATACTTTATCTAATTAAAAGTAATGAAATACCTGCCGAGTTCATTCTAAATTAACTTTAAACCTGAAAACTTTTTTTTTTACGGAATTAACTTTTTTTTACTAAACGCTTTACTAATTTTGTACATTCCAGAATTCGTTTATCTCATTTAGAGACGCCTTCTTTAAAACTCATTAAATTTAAACGAATGAAATCGTTTAATAAAATCAACCAACAAGTTTTGAAACTAAGAATAACAAGGTCGAAAACTTGATCATTTTGACTTTCTTTTCTTTCCGATAAATTCGCTTTCACTCAAAACGAATATCTCTCAACCCGAGTTAATTCCGAACTAATTGAAACAGCTTTTAATCGACGTTTTAAACAAGCACCATTTAAATTACACAAGCTAACGGCACTTTGAGCTCACAGATGAATCGGAAGAAGAAAAAAGAAAACGGAAAATTAAGCGAAAGCGTGGAAAGGAATGGAGGGAAAAAAAATCAGTAAAGTTTTCTGAAGTCTTAAGAAGCTTAAAGAAAGTTTCAATAAAAGATCTGATAGCGGAACTGCTAGGAAATAAATTCAACCTTTGACGACACCGATTAAGTGTAATTGCTTTTCAAGAAATCACTGATTTCATTTAAGAGCTCCATTCACGAGTTCAGAGAAACTTGCATTCGAAAACACTTATTTAATGAAAAGAGGGGTGTAAGTGTAATGGGGGTGTGGGTGGGTATGAACTTACTTCGAACGTTTGTGTGAAGTCAAAAATTACATTAGATTAGGAATCTAACTTTATTTTACTTTAAAAACTTTTTTTCACTTTTTTTTTTTTTGCAGCAAATGATTTTCTCTGTCTTTTAATTCGATCCATTAATTTTAGCGTTATCGGAAAATTCGTTTTTTTTTTGTAGTTGTTTTCGTTTTATTTTTTTCATGATTTGCTTCTTATAGGACAGACCTGAGTGATCGCTTTTTAGTTTATAAAACGCGACGTCATTTACAACTTTTAACAAAGGACACGCAAAAACTGCTCGGCGAAACTCATTTTTAACAACTTCTGCAGCTAATGGCGTGTGAGGGGTGGTCGTAGGGTGTGTGGGAAAGGGGTCTGGAATCCGTTGATTGTTGAAAAGCTAGTGGAAATATTAATTATCCAAATGCAATAGTGCGGCAGAGCACAAAAGCTTTTTGGCGGTGGAGAGAATAAGTGTAAAATAATAATAATAAAAAGCTTTCCAATGCTCAGGCAGATCAGGCAATTCCTTATATTCATTACTTCCTTTTGAATCTCCTTATTTGGAAAAGATGATGCATAACCATCGCGAGGAATTGAATAAAATTCTATGGATAAAAAATTAACATAATGAAAATCGTAAATTCAAATAATGTATCACCAGTGACCGAAAACAGTGCGATTAAAAAAAAATAAAAGGAAAAATAAATGGAAAAAAAATAAAAAAAAGGAATTTTTCCTCTGTGAAAATGGCGATACATTTTAAATTTTTCACGCCTTGCGTGCAATAATACGGCTAATATCAATCTCTTGTTTTCAATAGCTTTTGCCGTTTTGGCGCAGTGAAAATTCTTCACATTTGTTATTTTGCTTGAATAGAGATTCCTTATTATAAAGAGGGCTCTGCGGCAAAAATCATTTATCAACCGTTTCAACTTATAGAAGCGGAGGAGGGGAAAAAATTAATAAAAAAATGAAGAGTTAAGTAACAATAATCGTATTTCTCTCGATTGCAAAATCAATGTTTCGAAAAATGTTCTAAAACTTGATGACGTTAATAATAATAACAATAAAATTTTGTTTTCGACGCTTTTGAAAGTGGCAACAGATTAATTCCTTTTCCTTCGAATGATTATTATTTTTTTATTTCTTTTCCATCGCTCGTTTTTCGTTTTATCTCTTCATTCAAATCACGTTATTTATGAAATGCGCACTTGCTACAGTTTTGACATTTTCACAATGGCTCCCCTTTTCAACAAAAGAACAGATTTTTAAAACATTGGCTGATAGTCATTAAGTGAAGAGAATTAGACTGAAAGTAAGGAAGAGTTTTGTTAGAGAAATAGAAATTTATGTGCATTTCTCACATTGTTTCTTTATAAGGGCTGCTGATTCTATGCCAAAATATCGGATTATTGAAATCGTGGAAACGTGTTTTTAACAAAGTGATTTATTGCCCGAAATCGTTCATCATGAATAAAAACTTTTTTTCTTTTTTTCCTAGTTGACATTGATTTTCAAAGCTTCGCTTTTAAACATGTAATAACAGAATGAATAGCTAAAAAAAAAAAAAAAAAAGCTTTGATAACAAATTTTATTGCCTTTTTTGAATTTTGTTTATATAAGAGAATTACCAATATCTAGATACAGTTATTAATTGAAAATCGAAAAGCAAATGGGACCAAAATTTCAAAATACACATTTTGAGACAACGCTATGTTTTTCTAAATTCCTCGTGACTAAATCATAAATAACTGACCCAGGCTTCATTGGCAAGGCTCAATTTTACATTAAAAAAAATCAGAATTTTTCAGACCTCAAGATCGAACTAAGAAACTATTAAATAGTCAAATATTTGTTGGGTTCCATTTAGTTTTGCAAAGTTAACCATGCTCAGGAGTCAATTATTTATTGATGGGAATAGGAGCGACCGAGAACCTAACGAAAGCATCTAGTTAATGACCGAGGTGAAACACTAATCTAGCTCTGATATACAGAAATTAAATAACTCCTTGACAGATCTTTCAGGGGAAACTTATCTATATTCGTATTTAATTTTAAATAAAAATCAAAAAGTCAATCTGATTACATTAAAGAATTTTCCGATTCATAACCGAGCACAATTAGTGCAAAGTAACTATTAAAAAAAGCAATATATTATTTATATTACTATATCACTGAATTGGTTGAAAATTGCCTACACTCTAGATTAAAACAATTTCAAGGTATTATGATGATTCAAATTCTATTCAAGTACAATTATTATACCTAATTTGCTAACATTTAAGCAAAGGATGGGGTCGAAATAACAAAAATTGTGCGTCAAGATATGAAATGCATATACTCTAGATTAAAACAAATTCAAGGTATTATGATGATGCAAATTATATTCAAGTACAACTATTATATCTGATTTGCTTATATTTAAGCAAAGGATGGGGCCGAAATAACTCAAATTGGACGTCAAGACATGAAAAGATCTCTAACGAGAAATGAATATTTCATGAGTAAGTAAAAAGGAATGTCAGGAACATAAAAGTACTTTAAAATAATTTTGAACAAATAATAGCAAAGTTCATGTAATATTTTCTTCTGCATAGCGTTTGCCTTGAGCTTAAACATTATAAAAATACTAATATTTTTTTAGGGAATAAATTCATAAAATAACTTTAAAGTAAAATAAAAAAAATCTATTAGGATGGCGTAGTCGCAGAAAACGGAAGTTTCAGTTAGGAGGGTTAAAACATTCAATATTTAGGCAAAACCTATCACTTTTCGATTTTTACTCATTTGGAATATCGTAATAATTAGCACACATTTATTGAAGACATTATTTTACATTGTACTTGCAAAGAAAAAATAATTCAAATCCAACGAACATGTATTGAGTTAATTTGAACTAATGGACTTAAGCTTAGTTTGAAATAATACAAAAGATATTCTGGGAGAGTCTCTTAGACCTGAATTTTGAAATCATGAGGAAGATGGCATTTGAGGAACCAACACATTATTCTAAATTCCAAGAAATACCATTGAGATGAAATGATGTTCAGTCGATGTCCACGACGATTGACTGAATGTTTACTCTGACAAGATACAAACTAATTTTTGATGGACCAGAATGTACATGGTTCTCTAAACTCTACAACCAGCCTTCACTGACCGATCATATATATTGTTTAGTTAAGAAATGAGTCTTCCTATGTGGACATTTTCCGAGAAATTGCCATATAATTGCCGTTAGGTTTGCCCCCCTCCCAAAAAAAAACACTGAAAATCAGCAGATATTACGCTAAATGATAGTACGATATCTGAGTATAATATTTTGTAAGGATCAGTTAATTTACTCTCTGGTATATAAAGTATACAAAGAGGAAGTATTGTAATCTTGAAAAATCAGGACTTTGAGAATCCGATGAATCTCAACCTTTCGGGTCTCCTTGAGCCCTTTTTAAAATCTGCATGAGAATGAATTTTTAGAACTATGTCTGTAGATATACCTCTAGAACATTTTGATAAATTTACTGAGCGACATTTTGATATAATATTTAAGATATATTATTTTTTCTTGATTTTGTTTTATCAAAAGATTACTTCCTCGGATGCATGCAAAGTCTCATTTCCTTTGAATGTATTTAAAAGATATCATTTTAAATTGCAAAAAATATATATCCGTTATGATTTATAGGAAGTTCTACTGAAAGTGTTGATCAAGAAAACAAAGGGGGGGGGACCTAAGATTTTTAAATGTCACAATTAATAAAATGATGTATAGTATTGAATATTTATGTTCAAAAATAATATTGAATGATTAGGAAAGTTAAGGAATGGTTTCAGTAATATGTACCCAGCCATTGTATTTTATGTTTTTATTGCATTTTTGATGACTTACAATAGACTGGCTGCAAATGAAAAACAAACGAGCTTGTAATTAAAAGCCAAAAGGAATAGTGCTGCCATCTATTGAAAATAATTTGAAACCTCAAGACTTCTTAACTTTAGAAATTGATGCATACCAGAAACAAATCACAAGCGTTTGAAAGCAAGAAAGATCAATTTGTTAATACTTTTTCATAATACTGTAAATTACGAAAACTGTTTGTCTTCCACTTTTGAGATTTGTAAATAATTTTAAAATTATTTTTCTGGCATCCTTAATGTGCAATGATGGAAATATAGATGTAAAAGTATCTCTGTGGAATGTTTTGAATAAAAAATTTCCCTATTACGATTGTTGTCAGCAATGTGGACAATGTGTTGTCATACTATAAACAATATATTAATTACGCGTATTTTAATAAGAATAAATATAAACATTCTTTTAAAATATTATATTAGTTATTTAAAAAATTTTCTTATTGGAGAGACCGATGCTAAAACAGAAGATTTTATTTTTCTCTGCATTAGGTTTGTCAGAATAATTGTATCATTGAAGTGTTAGAGCTTCATTTCCCTTTTGTAGTCAGTATGGGGAAACTTTGATGAAGCTATAGAGAGGTTTATTTCAATGTCTTATTACAATTACTTATATGTTATAAGCATTGTTATTGCCAAGAATTGATACATTGGGAAGTTGCAAAGAACAAGAAATTATATCGCCTTATGATATGAGCATAAGGTAGGCCTTTACCTTCTTTAAAAACCCCTTCTTAAAAGGGTTTTTGATGCTATCTGTATCCATAATCTAGTGGTTAATGTGGAATTCAAAACAAAAGTATGTTTTTGGTTAGTAAAAATTAAGGTCATTAGATAAAAAAAAATCAAAGTCATTCTACATATCTAACGAAATTTCCTTAAGGAATTTGATTCCGTTAATCGTATGGAATAGCATGTTAAAATTTTAAAATACTAAAATCATATCATAAAAAAAATACAGTAAAGTCATAGCATCATGGGACGAAAGAAGTTCGCACCTGATACTTTTCTACTCTTTAGTCAGATATACAAAACAAAAATCAAAGAATTTCAGTATCATTTACATTAATGTGCGTAGTAAAAGATCACCATAAAATATTAATTATAAATTAAACATCTTTCTAAATTAAGTTAATTATTTTTGATGTTTATGAAAATAATAAGTTTTAGCTAGAAATACTCAATTTTTAATATTAAGTAATTTGAAGATAAGAGGTGTAACATCTGAACTAATGCTCTGAGGTTATTTTCGTTCTTTCGGTATATTGAGGGTTATAAAGCAAATAAATGGACAACCTGCTCCAAGGCTGCACCTCTCATATTTACATAATTGGCGAAAATCAATAATTTATTGGCCATTTTGGAGCGAGGGTGTCAAAAGATGCACAAAGATTATATTAATTTACAGGCTAATGGTTAATATTTGAAAAGTTTAATTTCATCACATTTTAATTTAATAAACATAAACAAAAATTTAAAACGTTTATTTGAAAAATTATATGTCTAACCTATTTCAAGTTTCTTCATTCTTTCGTATTAATACAGAAAAACGAACAAGATTTTTTTGTTTGTATTTCTAGACCTCTAGTACTACTTCACTCTTATATACTCTCATATTGATATTCATAACATACGAACTATTCTTGGAATTATAATTTTTTGTCCATTTTATGTATAAGACACTAAAAATCGCATTACTGGTAAATGAATGTAACAAATAAATAAATAAACTGCAAGTAGCAATTTTGTTTGTAACTATAACAAAGCATTGCCAATTTCTCCAATTAAAAAAATTAAATATGAAATGAAAAAAATATCGATGTATCAACAAATTGGCCGAATTTTCCCCCTTAATATACTAGAAAACAAACACGGAGGGTACGTTTATCAAAAATAGTTCTTGTTCAAATAGTTATGACTTTTTGTGTACAGCAGGCCATCCTGCCACTACTGAACGAAACAGTATTGATAGGATTTGTTGTGGCCGACTGCTGTCTTCAGCATAACCCGCTCATAACACTGTCCAATTCACCAAACTGACACCCTCTTCGAGGCAGTTGGCCCCAGCCACAAAGTTACAAATCACTGACTTCCCTCCTCATCTTTCCATATACCTATCTTCCTGTTAAATAAAGCGTAGGCCATCACTATAAGAAAATCACCTCAAAATTCTCAATATTCCTCCAAATTTTCGTTCCACAATAATAGAAATCCAAACATTTTAAAGCTTTCAAATAGTTGGTACAAAAATTGACAATTTTTAACATGCCCTTAAGTGTTTTAAGATATCTGGTGCCATCAGTACTGTAACTTAAGTCACCATTTTCAATTTTCAGATTCTTTCTTAGTTCCGAGATTTCTATGCATTCCTTTAAATAATGGTAAACATTACCGTTTCCTCCACAGATGCATTTATTAAATACAGCAGTTAATCCAATTCCAGCAGTTCACTTAAACAATTATTATTAACAATAAAAGAGTGATATTTTGTTATGATGTTTTGAATATGATTTAATGAGTAAAGTCGAAAAACAGAGCTTTCTTAAATGACTTTAAATAAGCTTCCAACCTTTCAAATGGAAAGAAAAAAAATCTAGTTTCCCAGCTTTATTATAATTAATTCATTATTCCATTTTCACTTTTCATGAAATGTTTCGAACTATTCCACTTTTTATATTTAGGTGAATTAAAATCTTATATAAAAAATAGAAGTTGAAAACTAGCAAATAACTCATCACCTTTATTATAATTCTAGAAGAAGTGAGAGCCTATTTATTTATTTGAGAACTTCGTACTTCTAAGGTTTTTAAAATCAGATAAGTACATATTTAAACTTCACTTTCTCTAGTATTATCACCGTTTCTTCAAATAATGTATATTCATTTTTTCTACAATTCGAAATAATATAACACATATTTATTGTATCTTATTTTACATACACACTTTATATATATATAGGCTTAAGCGGCTCATTCAGTTGTTTAGATTATTACTTATTCGGTATCATTTATACGATAAAATATAACTATTATAACTTTAAAAATTAAATATTTGTATTTAAATACGAATTTATTTTAGTATATACACTCTTTCTGAATTGAATATTCAATTTTCTAGATTACAAATATATAAAATTACCTAGAGTGTTCCGCTTCAAGAAATTTGTTTATTGGATGTCATTCCTATATTCCTATATTCAATTCATCAATATCTGGTCAGTATTAAAATTTAGAAAATTGCAAAGAGAAAGACGCAAAAGAAAACCAAAAGAGAGAAACCGATTGTCAAATAAGTAAAAAATCTCAAAATTTAAGATGAGGAGAAAAAATACCTCATGTATATAAAAGATTTTAAAAGCATCGCACATTATCATCAAAATATGACACTAATTGGTAAAAATATGTAATTCAATATATCTTTTTTATACAGCACTGACGTCACAGGCGCCAGGATATGATTCTACAAATTGGAAAATCGACCTGGTCCATCCCTACCTCGGGTCATTTCAAATTCGTAGGATTCTAAAATAAGCTGAAAAAGCATAATGTTAGAAAATTCCATACTGTGTCTTTATAACTTATCATTTGAGTTATAAATATAAATTTCTAGCATAAATTCAATAGAAATTGCTACCAAATTAATAAGGTTCCACACACTAATATACATATAGAAGGCATACCTGACATGTTAGGAGGCTGAAATTTATTTAAATAAAAAGAATTTAGATAAAAATCAATAAGCGATGGATTTTGTTATTATCTTAGTTTATTCGTAACTTCATTTAAATTAAAATCGCCAGGAATAGTCTTCGCGAACCTTTCTCGCATATTCTATAATTCCCAAAAACATCTAAAATATTCTGGACATTGGATACTGTCCTAAAGACCCCGAAAGCTCAGATTTTTATTTTCAGAGTTCCGCGCATGGAAGTTGTGTGCTACGTTGCATAGTAAAGAAAATAGAATAGTTACTTTGATCACTCTAGATGGATTGGAACCGAAATTTAAAACATAACTACAATTTTAATCACAAGATCGGATTAAAATTTCATGAATTTAAATAGTTGAGTTTTGGGGTTAAAAAATTTGTATGCATGTTAAAGTTTAAATTAACAGACGATTAATCTCTTGACGACTTTGGTTCAACACTTCATGTATATTTAAACTTTCAATGCTAAATTTGTTTATTAAATTTTATCCCTTAGCTTGAAGACCACATATCAAACTACATTAATCTAGCTGAAAAAAGTTTTTAAGTCTTCTGATTTACAGACAGACGTACAAACATAACTTCGAACATTTGTTTTTCGGATCCTCGAGTTGAAATTATTTGAGGATCACAATACTTTTTCTTCTTTCGTATATGTGAATTAAAAATTGATAATCGATTGATATTAAAAATCGATATATACAAGTTTTTCTGCCTATAATCTTGGAAGGTGTATACTTAGAAAGAGAAATACACAATTCAGCAAGATATCCACTTCACCGATGTAAATTTTAAGTATAAATAACTGAATTTTTTAAATTATTACACAAAACGCGCTGAATTTTGCGCATCGCGATCATTTATTATTATTAACTGTCAACAATTGTTTCTTCTACTAAAATACACTTCCAACATAAGCATTGTAGAGCAGAGCTTTTTTTTTTCATTGACTTATAACCTTTATATCTTGTAATTCATGTAGTAGTGTACTAGGGGCAATAAGCATCCAGAGTACTATGATTGTTTTTTTTCGTCAACAGAAGTCCAATGTGGTTTAGTAATTTCTTTCGCTTCTTTGCGATAGATAATAGCATAAAAAAATTTCTATTTTATAGTTTGTAACTAATTACTTTGCAATTTTTTTGTAACAAATATTTTGTTCCGATGACATCCCATAAACATGGCACCTGACGCATGTTTTATGAGGGGAGGGTGTCCAGCCCCTGGCTCCTCGGTCGCTACACCAAACGAATTCATGACAAAAACTTTATCTTTTCGCCCATATTTTTCTTGACAAAGAACAGGTCCGTCATAAGAAAAATTAATATTCTTTTGTTCACATTTCTACGAAAAAAATAAAAGCTGCATTTAAATCAATTCAATTTTTATTTGGTGATCTATGACAATGCTGACAAAATTGACATTTGTCTCCGCTAGAAAGTATCTTTTCCAGTATCATAAATAATCGAGAATAGTTATTTTCCCAGTTTAGTAATTCAAGTCACGAGACGAAAAATACGTCTGGATATAACTGAACACAATCCAAATTGTAATTTTGAAATAACACATTGCATTTTTTTTACTCTGAATATAACAGTTAAGTTATATTGAAGCCTCATATTGAGGCGAAGATTATTTCGGAGCGTTCCTTGTCATTTCGAATCGCTCGCAGATAAGAACAGCACCTAAGCATATCCCCTTTTCTCCTAATCTACTCGACGCATTAATTGGAATCAGCTGACCCTTTATGTCAAATTTAACTTGCACAGTATTGTCGAATGCACAGTTGCAGTCTGCAAGTATTGTCGAATAAAGTTTCAAGAGAAAGAAAGATGCATAACAGCGATTTTATAGGTTTAAATTATTGAGTAGGCTATCCAAAACAGATGACTATGTTTGTTCCCTGATATTAGATCGATGAGAAAGAGGGAAGTTATATCGGTTTGTCGTCTTTAAGTAAAAGACTATTAATAAGAGAAGAAAAAGTTTAAAAGCAAAGTTATAGGTGATAAAATGGTCTATAAAATATCTACGAAACTGCGAAACAACATTTTAAAAATAAGATTCCCCCTCCCCCAAGAATTCGGACAGATAGAAAAGTATTTATAGGCATTTTTTGATGAATGGGACAAAAAAAAAATTTTTTTTTTTGAAAATAATGCTAAATTGATCTGAAAACTTATCAGATAATTGTTTTTCTTTGTTATAAGAGATGAGGAATTACAAAAATTTCGCATAAATTAAAAAATTTAATTAAAACACTTTTCTAATTTTGTGCTTTTTTCTGCATTATTTCTAAACTATGTTAAAATGTTTTAACAATCCACAGTTCATAATATAGCCATTTTAATACAACTTTCTTATTTAATATTCTCTTCGCAAATTAATAGTCTCTTATTAAAATGCGAAAAATCGATGTTACAACTTCCCCCGTTTATACGATCCGATATCAGGGAGCAAATGCAATGACTTGTTTTGGATGGCCAAACCAATGATTTCAATTAATAAAATAGTTGTTATATAATGGTTGGGTATTTTTTTCTATTTCAAAGCATAATTCGACTGAACTGATAGCTTCATATTAAGGGAAGATCTTTGGTAGAATTGGAGTTAGTATCTGGAAACCTTCTGAAGTCTTTATCACTATGGGACCTTCAAATTGGAATATCAAAAAACTTATATAAAATCATATGAAGCTATTAAAAATCACTTTAAAACTAATAGTCTCATTAATTTTTGTTGCGGTAAAAAATAAAATTAAAGAGAGGTTATATACTAAGTTTGATTGGTCTTTTTATTTTTAGAATTTACCCTTAATTGTATAATAACGATTACATGAGCTTTACAAAATTAATTTAATATTGTCGCAATGAGCTGAATATAATTCTAGAAATTTATACAATGAAAAGTATTGTTTTCAAACACATTTAAGAATATTTTTAAAAGTTTATTCAATTTAAAGATAAAGAAATTGTAGAAGTAAAACTGGCATCACTCTAAAACCGGCAGTTTAAATTTTATGTAAAAACGGTTTTTGTGCAATCATGTGTTCTAAAATTAAAAACAAAAACAATTTTAAGTACCGATTTTTTAATTAATTAAAAATCTAATTAAAATTTCGAAAACTCTTTCTTGATGAACATTATTAACTAAGAAATAGCCACCCCCATGTAGAACTAATTTTAATAGGTCTAGATCCAACAATTCGCCCTTTAGAGTTTAGAATGGGTTTTATTATGCTGTAGCAATTTACAGATAGTATACCAGCCTGTAAACAGTATTACAAGCATTGAATTAAATCAAATGAAAAAATACTGAAATTGGTGCTTGTAACAAATGTTAAGGCTTCGGTCCTGTGTTTGAATTATTCGGGAAAGATTTTTTTCCCTTATGGCTCAAAGAAAAATCAGACTGTTTTGAATAATTTCAAGTTATCTCAATTATAAATGTTTAAGTACATATACCAATAAAAGTTTAAATGGAAATGTATTTTAGTTATGAAATTGGTTACCATAAAGCGTGTACTCAATAGATATATCAACTCAAAGGCATCATACTTCAGAATCTCCGATTCATTGGTGATTAATTAAATTATAGAATCATACATAAATGGTTAGGATCTAAAATCTGTCCATTATCTTACATCAATTATCAACTTAGATAAGCATTTCTGATGATCTCCAAAGAACATCTGAACATGCATTTCTCAAATACATTCTTGAATACACTATCAGCTTCAATTGGGAAAGCAAAAGACTTCTAGTGATGCTGTTAAGTATTTTCTAACTATGGGCCTTAATTTCAGTAAAATAATAATAATAAAAAATTATAAAAATACAATACAACTTTTTTTTAAAAAGAAAAAGGTTTCGATGGGTATTTTAATTTATTGGTAATATAAAATGAAGTATGAAATTGAATCATTTAAAATTAAAACTAATGCTCGACTATCTTTGAGGGATCAGTTTGAGCATACAGTCCTAAGCATCCCTGGCTTCAAAGCGTATTTCTTTCCTTGTTGTTTAACACATTTCTATGGAATGTGTTAATTAACTTCATAAAATAACATCGGGTTATCAGTAAATAACAAATTATTTAGTACCAAACTCATAAACACTATTTTTGCCCCGATATAATGTTCATAATATGTTTACGAGCAGCTGAAAATAACAACATTCAGGATTATGAGTTTGAGAAGAATCTGCCAAAAAGAAAACAGAAACATCAGAAAAATGTACAAAAGATCAACCTGCGTTGCTCTTAAGAAGTTGGACATGAGATTCAGCGTAATATAATATTCAGCTTGAGGGTTAATGGAATAAATCCTTTTAATTATACCTTTCAAAAGAATAATTTTTCTTTCACTTTCTTAGCTTTCTAGCTAGCCCGATAAATTTCACAAACTTTTTTTTAAATGCTGAGTTAGCAATTCTTTATAAATTTCCTTCCTAGTTTCAAATATCTCCTCTTTCGAAGTCTTAAAAAGTCCACTTCCTCAATTAGTATTTTTTAAATAAATGATTTCACATGATCTGCACCAAGGAAGAGTGTTTTGTGTATGTTGATGCACTACAAGTCAGAGCTATCAAAATTTGGCACATATGTACTTTGGTAAATTAAAATGTACATTTTAGAACGATTTTTTTTAAAAAATTAATAAATTAAAAATTACGTGACATTTTAATGTTTCACCATAACTTTCGAAAATATTACAACACGAAAATAATTTTTCTTAAAATTATATATATATATATCCTTTCAATAATATCAATTCTTTTGGTATTATCAAAACGATAATGCGATTTGGTGTTGTAGCCGCTGTTGTAATACTAACCATAACTGACCGATGACGGCAGAGACAGCGCCCTCTGAAGACTTGTAGCACTATAACTCAATTCAAATTACGCGACGGCATGTTCTGCGTGCTTTCATTCATGCTCTTACATATATATCATAAAATTATACCAAACTTTTGTATGTAATTCCCTATGTAAACAAATAATTGTTATACTAATTCGGACTTTTTACTGAAACCGTTAAGGTATAAACATTTTATCTTGACTTTAGTTTTCAGTATTGATGATCAAAGTAAGAAAGTTCGATTTAATTCCCCAAGTTGCATAGATTTCAGTTAGTATAAGGCTTGTTTTTGATAAAATTATTGAAATTTTGTTGTTCTTTGTATTTTTGTTGCTTTTGTACAGTTAGGGAACCCTTGGAATGTAGGTGTACCCTTGGAACTAAACAATGGGCTATATGTTTTAAAATTGCGCTCATTTTTAAACACTTCTGCTCTTTCTAGTGATACTATGGAATGTATAAAGACGTGCCAGAAAATTAGGAAATTGCAAATATAATATAATAGTATAACGTATAACAAAACAGTATACGGTATGCAAAATGGTATGAATAATAGGCTTGATTAAAAATGATATAGCAACTTGGTTTTCCATTCTAAGAGATGAAAAACTGCTTGTTTAAAATGTTTCAAAACGCAATAAAAGTTAAAAATTCCTAAATCAGCATTTAGAACACAACTCAAATCAACTGTTGCGCCTTAACCTTTTTTTTTTTTAAAGGTTTGCGACCTTATTTTTAAGGAGAGAAAAAAATCCGCAATGTCATCATTCACTTTGGAATTTTTCTAGTAGCTCTGAAATTATTAATTTAATACGAAATTTAAAAACTAAATAATAAGAAAAAAATTCTATTTAAAATACTTGTTCACCGATATATACTCAAGATTGGCTTAGAAGAATCCGAAACAAAAAGCCGCTGTAAAAATTTTCAAGACTTCTTTTCATAATCGCACCTTTTTTCGTAGTGAAAATAACAGCTTAAGAAATAATGTGCAAAATTTAATTTCTTTGAAAAAATTACTGAAAATGGCAACATCTTTCAACTCAAATATGAAGTAAGAAAAGTAAACTTTCATGAAATTACGAGGCAATTTTTAAACCTAGATATTTTTAATTACGGTAAATATTAATAAAAAGCAGTGAAGGAAGAATGCGCGAATTTCATACCTACGAATGGAGTTCACACAAGCGTTTGTAATGTGCCTTTATTAGGAAAGCGGACCAACAAGAGGAGACTGAGGAAAATCGGGGCGAAGAATGACAAGCCAGTGGAAAGAAAACGCCTGTTGGCCCGAAAGCGCCTTCCAATGCGTCCTTTTAAAACGAATTACGATATTAATTAATGAAATCTTAAGCGTTATTTACAAGAAGGGGGAAGCAAGAAAACGGCCGTTATACGACCCGAAGATTAAAACCAGGGCGGCGAAGAAGATCGGAGGGACGGGGTGGGGGAATGTCGGACGATGTTCCACTATCACCCATTCCACAAATCACGACGCCCAACTATAGACGGGACACTCGGATGAAATAGAAGGGGTTATGAGACGCAACAAATGAAGCAAACGATGGCGGGAAGGGGGAGAGGGGTGAATCGAAGCTCCGCTAAAATTAGATGTTTGGACAGAGTAAAATACCTGCTGCTCTGGCAGTGCTACAGCGTCTGCACCCTTGCCCCTCCCCCACCTTCTTCGTCCTTCTGGTCGCATGTGTGTAATGAAAGAAGAAAGGTGGATGTGTGGACGGGTGATTCTGGAGCTCCCTCCACATTCCCCCTTTCCCGAAGCAACACCCCGCTCACATCAAGTTCGAAAAGCCCCGCGAGCGGGATAAAGTACCAGCTTGTGCCAGGGACCCCGAACTGAATCTCCATCCTCTCCCCCCCCCCTTTACAACACATAATGCAAGCACACACACACACACTCACGGGTTTAGCCCTTCCTCTCACCCCCTTCACCATGAACTTTTCTCTCTCTCTCGAAGTAATTTGCATTTTCCATTGCTGTTAAGTAATTACGCTCGGGAATAGGCTACATATTTGCCGAGAATTTAATTTTGCCGAGGATATATGGCAGTAAAATTGGTAAAATTAAATTCCACGGCAAATACTTATTACTTTACAGCATTATGTCGCTTGGCATTGTTTTCTCTCTCCTCGGCCGTATATATATTCCTTATACCCCTCGGAGCGCTTGCTGCCTTTCGCTTGGCAAGAGAGAAAAGATAGCGAAGAACTTGGAGGAAGAAGCTGGGGGAGGGTGCTCCGTCCGCTCCCCACCTTGCAGCACACCAGCTTGGGGAATAAGGAGGGGGCGAGACAGTTGAGAAAGGCAGAAATCAATAATTTTACTCCCCCGTTCTTTTCTGCAGAAGGGGGAAGGCAGGGGTGGCAGACTCCGAAACTTTTAATGCTTTTAAATACAACTACAACTTTTCCTTAGACCCCCTTCTTCATTTAAGCACATTACATGCACGCTAATTTGCTTCATATATTTCTTGAAACCTTGCTAATCTCATTATCAGATCAGGCACGCTTCAGAGAGGGTAGAAGAAGGAAGAGTCCGGAAAGGGAGGTGGGGAGGAAAAGACTCCCATAATTTAATTTAATTTAATTTGATTTAATTTAATTTCGTTTAATTTGATTAAATTATCGGATGCTTGCTTCTCTCTTCTACTCTCTGTTTCTCTCAAGGCTAAAAGCCCGCGCGCACACATAGTTTTATCGCGGGGTACGGGTGGGGTGCAAGGTGGTTGTGGGAGAGGGTGGATGCCAGCAAGAGGGTGGTAGGGAGGGAGGCGAAGCGTTTCTAGGGAAAAAGGAAATAAAATACATCAACCCTTTACTGATGCCGAACACTTCAGTTTGAAGTTGTTACGAGTGTGTGTTTGTAACCTCAATTAAAAATATTCTTAGGGTTGTCTTTTTGTTTCTCGGGGCAGTCTTGGTCCACCTCTTTTAGAAGTAAACCGCATTCGTTTATAATAGGATACGATCCTTATAGGATCTTCATAATGTTACAAAATTTTTGAGCAACCATAATGCTGATTGAAAGTAATCAAACTTAAAGCAATCACTAAGTCGATCTTTTCCAATAAACAACTATTTGCTAAAAGGACGTAGTGTCTAAAGATTACAATAGTAAAACAGCAAAAGTTTAAGAAAATCTAAATACGAAAATTCAATTTGTACAAAAAGATTGAATAAGAATGTTTTATGAAGCGCATACTTAGCACTGAATTGATTTATTGCAGTAACAGGCATGTCTGGACTTACATGATAGTATAAAAAAACAAAGTCAAATGACAAAAATCATACTCGAAACAGCATTTTCCTCCTTAATTATCGAAACTCCACAACCATGAGAGCATTTTAAATACATTTTCGCAGGGTTAGTTTATTTTATTACCTAGGACTCGGTGAATTAGAAACAAATTCAAGGTTACAACCAACTTGCCAATGAGTAGTAACCGGAAAATGGAGAGAGGAGGTGTCAGATGCTCTGATTATGAACTCGAAGGGTCAAAATATTGATGCATTTAATCACGTTTTTAACATTAAATGCGGCAAGAGAATTGGAAAGAATATACTTTGCATCAGGTATTCTTACCATTGTGCGTTTATACCCTTGCTACAATAGAGCCATCAATCAATAATAGATCAAGTTATATTATAGATAAGTTTGAATGTCATTCGATTTCAAAGTCAGATCTATCTTATGTTTTCTTAAGCATTAATAGCAATATAAGAGAATAAGAAGTATTTCATCTAAGGATTAACAATATGATAAATTTAAGCTACAGTGTTTCGGAGATTATTTGATTCTACCCACTAGTTTTCTATAATACTTTTTTTTAATCAATTGTTAGTGAATTGTTAGTGAAGTTTGTAACGTGATCTATAATCGAATATAGAAATATAACCTTACTGTTCAGACTTTCACACTACAACGATGTGAAAATATAGTATTTTATCTATCAGTTCCACGTGCACAATGGATCTTTCATTTGACCCAGATTCACATTCATGATTCTCCGATTCTTCGACACACCATCAAGTTCACTTCTTTTCTGGTGAAATTGAAGTATTGGGATATGACAAAAATATGAGTTGAAAGAAAATATTTCCAAAAAGAAAATTTTATACCAAAATCTTTCAAAGCAACCAATGATTTAATATTTAAAATTAATTTTTTTTACAAAAACTGTGGAAAATAAATAAGTAAAACCCTAACGCTTACCTTTCTCTGTAGATACTTCGCCGACTTCACTGGTTATAGGTTTCACCTTTTCATCTGAAGGTGGAAGTTTACCTAAAGAGCAGAACTAATGTGTAGCAAATATTTAACAACAATCAATAAATTGCAATAAATTTTTATATAGTTTTTAATTTTTTTAATTATAAACATTACAAAATGTTATATTTGAAATTTTACTGATACATGAAGACCAGACGCTTTAGTAATTATGTATTCTGACACTGCTAAGTATTAAAAAACCTTAAGATATTTATTTTTTGTACTTATGACATATAAAAGTAAAAATTACTTTATATAAACAATAAAAATTGATTTATAGATTTAAAAATTAGAATGCATAAGTTAAAAAGACCATGCAACCTTTTTTTGCTTTCTGTATAAGCATTTTGTGTAGATATTTTTTATGTATTTTTATATGCTAATATGGCTGAATGTCATACAATAATCAACATTCTTCAACATTTAATTTTTGTATTAATATTACTACAAAATGAATACTATGGATTTCAGATTAATAATGCTCATGCGTTTATTATTTAAACTCAAATTATTTATTAAAATAAAAAAGCTCAATAAAAACTCAAAGAGATCTCTAAAGCTCGATATTGCATAGTATCGCTTAAAATACGAGTATCTTCAGAATGAAAAATTATTTGTATAACTGTTTTATTTTGCTTTGCTTGTTTAATTTTTTGTTTTTTTGTTTTCATTTTTAGAATGTTATTAACGTTCAAAGATTTCCTTCCCAAATTTAAAAAGTGAAAAATTTATGAGCTGGGCAAAGAAAATAGTTAGAATGTAAAAAAAAAGCATATATAGTTGAAAGATTAATATTAGTAAGCCAATGGCAGTTCAAGAAAGATGCATTGCTTTATAATATTGAATACGATATAAATGTATTTAAATGTAAGCGAAAGTTTGATTTTATGGAACATTCTTATAAAATTAAACCTCGTATTGATTTACAATGACATATTCGTCTTAACTTTATGTGCACCATCTTCTTGAAATTCAATCACCTATAATAATATGACGTTGATTCACTTCCACAACAGATAGATAGTAAATCTACTTTTACAATATAAGTATCTTTCCATTTAATGGTTACAGATACAATTCTTAAATTCATTTAGTTTAATTTAGTTCAGTTAAATCAATGTTCCGTTTTTAAATGGAGATGGATTTTGAGAGATTTCATCGCGAAGAGATGGATTTTGAATTATAAATTGTAATCAAATAATAAGAAGGAAACAAGGAACGTGATTTATAAAGAAACACCCTGATTTAAAAATCATAATATATTTGGAACACTTGGAGAAATCAGCTTTCGAATTCGCAAAAGAGAGATTTTAATAACAGGCCCTTGTATTCGATGTGAAAATCATGGTGTAATTTTCTAAAAATCTTATTCCACCTATATATCTTTGCTTTACTTGTGCAGTAACATCAAAGATAAATGTAAGTAGAGAACCAATGAAATAACAGATTATTTTTCTAAAATTGTTTAAAAATGCACCATTTTGGAATGATTTGCGTTACTATTAAAACTTTTTTAGATATTAAAATTAGTATACAAATTATAGAATTCCTTGCGTTCTTTATGTTTAATGAAATCTAATTTATGATATAATAAGAATCATGAATAATCAATTTCGGATTCATTTCATCTTTTCGGAAAACCATAACTTATTTAGCTTATGTTAAGACAGTGAAAAACCGAAAGAATAAGAAAATGTTCTTTGCATTATGCATAAATGCATTATGATACTAATTAAGTACATTAAGACCTCTGTAATGTGAAATAATTTACCTGATATTATCTGCAGAATTTCTTCTGGAGAAATCTTTTGCATTTCAGCTGCACAAAGAGTTTTCAGTTCTTCAATGGAACGTTTCTAGATCAAAAACAAACCTTAATTAAATATCATTTGCTTATGAAAATGCTTTGTTAATAAAATATGGCATATGCATCGAAGTTGAAATGTTAATAACGCGCATTAGCAAAGATGAAAAAGGCGCATATTCATCAATTATAACCTATATATAGATAATTAAAACATAAATTCGGTGCAGTTATCTAGGATTTTTATGATAAAATACATTTTCATAAATATTTTGTTCCTCGATTTTTTTAATTTCAAATTTTTATCTGAGAAAATGAAAGAGCCGGATTAAGCCTTTATTATTAATCAAGCATTTCAATGCAAATTGCGTTGCCCTTCTTTTCACAGCACTCAAAACGTTATATTATTTTAATAGTTATTTCTTAATCTATATACAAGTAAATTTTAAAGGGAAAAAATATGAGAAACAGGAGCAACACAGTTCCTGTTTCTCATATTTTCTCATTATTGATAACATTTTTATATTAAGTCACCTAAAAGTGTTCGTTTCATTGAATTGAATGTAAAACAATTTAATTTGAAAGTAATTTATATAAAATGGTAAAAATAAATATAATTTAAAAATAAATAAAATTTAAACACAAAACTTCCCAGAACCAGTGACTTGTAATAAGTAATCAACACACTGAAAATAAAACATAAATCAATAAGCAAATTCGAAATCATGAAAAAAAAAAGGTTAAGATAATGTTATGGAATTTAAATTTCGCATGATTTTACTTAAAATAAAATTGAGTGCGTTGTACATCATTTGAAAGCCAAAAATTCAACTTCCCTAATAAATATAGTAACAGAACCTGTCTTTCAATATTGCTGGACTAATGTGCCTGTTTTTATCTACCCTTAACAAACATTATAGAAGCTTGACATCAAGTTTGATAATTTATTCATTTCTTAAATTATTTCAGAGTATTAATAATACTTTGAATTATTATGCATTTAATCCAAATACATAATATTTCATCTATAATGGACCGATTTAAATTTATATTCAATTTCATGAAGTCGTTTCTTGATTATATGGTTAGACTTAACTTTTGAAAATGTTTATTATCGAGTTAAGAATTCAAAATATTAAAAATAATGCATAGTTATCAAAACCACACAAATAATTCATTTCAATTTTTAAAACTTTAGTACATTTGGAAGCAAATAAAAAAAATCGGTTACAAAATTCCATTTTAACAAAATTGGAATAAATCAAACTAAATAAAAGAGTATAAAAATGTTCATTTAAATAAATGTACATTTTTCCTAAACGCTTAAATAATAAAATTATTGTCAAAATATCTTTTATATCATCTGTAAGAAAAAATAAGAAAAACTTATTAGGATTACTGTTAACGGATTAGATTAAAATATTAAATTGAATTTTCGTAGGGAAAAAATGTATTTCATTTACGTGAATATTAACCTTTAAAATATATAATAAATCTATCTTAAATTTTTTTTGAAATTTTGATAAAAAACAAAAAATAAAACTCTAGAGTTGTTAATGTTACAAATTTTGGGAAAAAAATAATACACGTATTAATATTTAGTTTCTCATAGCATTTATTCTTCGACCAGATTTATTTGTGATATTTTTTCATCCTTTTCGAAATTTCTTTTTTTTTCCCATCCACCAAATTAATTTGCTGGCATTTAAGTGACTGTGGTCTCTTAGATTAAAATATATTATCTTAAAAATCACTCAAGTATTTTATCGATTGCATTTTTATAATAATAAACCTTGAGAAATTTGGAGCAAGAATATTTGAAGGAAATTTTCTATAAGTTTATTACAATAACGAAATAAGTATTAATCCTATAATGAGAAGCTGGGCGATTTGGGTCGACCAGAAGCGTCTCATTTTAACGCGCAGAAATCCATTTAGTCGTTAAAACACTAAAATCTTCAGAATGTTTTATAGCAAAGCATATTAACCTTATATTAAAATGAGTTTTATTTGCTCTTTAGCTGCTCATGCTGCCACATAATCATTTACATTGAAATAATACTGTTAAAAATTAACACAAGCTAAGAAAAGTTTAGATAAAATGAACAAATCAAAGATGATAACAAAATTTATTAAATGAATAAGACTAATCGATGCTTGAAGATTCGCATTTTGGATAAAAGCTGCTTAAAATTAAATGAATTTCTCTCTGCCAGAGCTTCGAATAATACGAAGTGCTGAACCTTAATTTACGTGCCAAGAAACATCTCAAAAGAATTAAGCTTAGTCTTAGAAATTATTCAAAAGACACCTGTTAATATCAACATAGAACTAAAAGAAGACTAAGAAAATTGAGATCTGCCACCTTAATAGTTTTTTCTGTCCGAGAGCAGATTTCCATAAAACAGGAATCAAGTTTTAATTAAGATATAAAGAATTTTACTCATAATAGCCTCGTTTCATATCAACAACTGATTAGGCAAATTTGCCAAACCGTAAAAAGATTCCACATCGCAGAAGAATCGTGAAGTGTGAAGGAAGAAAAAAAAAAACTCTTTAAGACTTGATTGAGCACTACTGAAGCCCTCTTTCAGATGTTAAGAATTAGACCAAATTATTATTTGAAAAAAAATTCTTCATCATGCTTCCGATGTCGATCGAAGAATCGCATTTTGTTCAGAACCAAATTACGGATGGCTAATACAGGACTGAAATTATTCGGTTCGCTTATGCGCTTAAAGTTAGTAATTAATAGTTAATGACCCAAAGGCGTTGTAAACACATCCTGCTTAAAAATTCAAAAATACTTAATTAATAACATGGTAAGTTAATTAAGAGTTTCCACTAAATTTGTATTTAAAAAAAACTGAATCAACCAGACAAATGCACAGCTATAAGACTGTTTGTGAATGAGTTTGTCATCGGTTGCAAAATGTTAATAACGGCAACTAACAAAAAATAAAGCTCATAAACGAACTAATCAAGTTTAGATTTATGCAAATCATTTCATTTTATTTGTGGTAGCTGGTTTTAGATAACAATAGACGGTGATATCTTTGTTTTTTTCCCTAAAAACCAACGACGATGTTGAAATATCAAACTGAGCAGGATTTCTTTCAAAATACCGAGGGAAATTTTCTCACTTGCAGTCTATTTTAATTTTTAACTTCAGGAAGCTGGTTTTAATTGCTTTTTTTAATGCTTTAATAATTCTATGTCGGCTGGAATGAATATTAATTAATAAGAGGAATGGCAATTCTCTCTCTGTCTAAGTCGAGTGTTTTGCTTTTGCATTTTCTGCTAATGCATATTTGATTTTGAATATGTGGTAATTTTATAATTAAGTATTTTCCCGTTGACTTTAAATGTCGATTTATTAATAAAATGTGAATCTTAATAAAGTGGGATAACATAATACGATCATTGTTTCAGTTTTTTTTTCACAACCAGTTTTCCGTTAATTGGAAGAACAAAAGCTGCTTTGAAACAAATGACGAACAATGACAATTTTATGCAAAAAAAAAAAAAAGACTTTTTAAAGGAGAAGAAAATACATAATGTGAGCTTTGATAATAAAATTTTCAACAAGATTGGGATATTATTTTCTATTCCTTTCAGACTAAAATACCATTTCAGTTATTATTAAATTATACAGGACCCCCCCCCAAAAAAAAACTGTTAATCGAAATTGCAATGTTTACAAGTAGTGTAAATTAATTATTCAAAAATGCAAGAAAATGAAATGGATTCAGCAGTTAAAATCGATTTTTATATTTTTTGAAATGTTGCATAATGGAAACATGCCATTTAGTTGAAAAATGTTCAATTAAAATTACTCAGGGAAGATTAATTAAGATAAGTATTAATTCATATGTTAGGAAGCTATAAGGAAAGGTCGATTTAGTTTAACAATAATAATTTTAAATTATTCTTGATATAATCTCTACATTTTGTGGAGAAGTGAAGATTCCTTTGCATAGAAAATTATATTAAAAGAAATTAAAAATAAAGAATGTTTAGAATTTTTTTCTGATTTAATAATGTTAAAAACGATGTTCAGTTCGTATAATCTATTCATATATTATTAAGTACAATTATACTTCCCGAGTATTAATTAATAACTTTTTCCATAAATTTGTTACTAAATAAATATAACATTCTTTTTAGTTAAATTCAAAGATTAAGCTTATTTAATTTTAATACTCATTTCGGATATAAAATTCAAAAATTATATGTATACCAAGTTTTAAAAATTTCAGGATTTAAAATTCCTTTAAACGCTAAAGAGTTTATTATTATGTATAATTACAAAAACCTTAAAAGAAATTTTAAAAAATTAATTTGATACCTCTTCAATGAAGAGAAAATTTTTGAGCAAATCATTTTTTTTATTTATTTAAAGCAATGTTTGATTGTTTCTCAAAACAAAGCATATCGATATGCAAAATATAAAATTTATTATTAAGAAATATATAAAAATTTAAGGAAAACATAAAATTCATTTAGAAAAAAACTGATATGGTAATAAGAAATTGCTTTTTTCTGTGGCCTAGAAGACAGCTTTGGCTGTTATTGGATTTTCTACAAATTAATTAATTTATGGTTTCCTTTTAAAAACCAGAGATTTCAAATTTAAGGCTGTTTGCAGCAGCCTTTAAAATCAATATGAAAATTCCGAAAGCAAATTTTTGAATGCAATATTTTTTTTTGAACATGAAAGGACTTCTTATATCTTGATGTTTTCATTAAATTTTATAAGTTTTATTCCACAGATAACCAACTTGTCTTGGGGCAACGAAACATTATCTTTTGATACTCTGTATTTTTGCATTCGCTATAAAGATATACACATTAATTTAGATTTTCTTCCTATTGCAGAAAGGTTTCTTAATATTGTTATCCATGGTCTAAAAAGTCCTTTCTTGACAATTAATATTATTCAATTTTCAGACGAAAATTTAAGTATCATGAACTTGTACTCGTAGTTAACCGAGAATGTACGTACTTATAAGACAAATACTCGTTATACAGTTCATCCTCGTAGAGGGCTTGGATTCAATCTGTAACCATAAATGAATTAACCCTCCTCCGCCTTGCTATAAAGTTTGGGTCTTTATAATAGTAACACAAGGTATTGCAATTAGTCACAAAATGGCCAACTTTAATTAATGCACCATCCCTTCTTGTAGAGAAGTGCAATAGCAATACCGTGGAAGTGCAAAGTGCAACAATGTAAGCAGTATATTACTTAAATGGAAGAGATGAAAGAGCCTATTATTTTTGTCATTAATTTAATCTATATTAATTTTTATTAAATAAAGAAAAAAATCTCTCAACGAATACGCAAATATAACAGACACATTTCACACATTATAGTACATAAAGTACAGAGATGACGTACTTTTTCTAGCTAATTTACAGAATTCATAAAAGAAAAGCGCGAAGTCTTACAAACTTTTAGTCTGTCCTTATTAAAGAGTAATGAAAACTCGAACGAAAGAGCGACATGCGTTAAACATGAAAATATAAAACGGAAAAAGTACAATATTTGATTTCAAAATTCATCTCAAGTACGGATTTTCTGTGAATAATCATAAGTCTTTTACTTTGTTAGTTGAGACTAGATTTCGTAATAGGATAGTAATTTAAAGGAAAGAAATGCTCCGAGCCATCTGTATCAATAATGCATTAAATATTAATATATTCATTTGCTTCTTTGTCAATTTATGCAGCACACAAACTACCACTTGAACAAAATGCAATTCATTCAAATGTAAGTTTGCATTTTGTGTCGAAGTATAAAAAAAAAAAAAAAAAAAAAAAAAAAACTCATTTTCGACAAGAATTTTAAAAGAAGTTGAGCATATTTGTTACTCCAACAATAACAGTTCGATGAATAATAACAAAAAAATTTGTCAGAAAACTAATTTACTGCCACTTCCTTAAAATATAAGCAAATAAATATCTTAACTTCATCAATATGAATTTTTCACGCTTTACTGAATGAATACTGATCTCAAGGCAGTGAGACAGCTGAAAGCTATTTTTATATTTGTTTTGTTGTTAGATACTTTAAAATTTCCCATACATTTAGTTTTTATATTATATATAAATGTTATGGTAAATGTAATAAACTTATGATTATGCATAATTGCAAGTGATTATTCATAATCATTAGTGGTGATTATTCATTAATCATCATTAGTTTAATGGCGATTAAGAATAATCACCGGATAAATAACATTTACTGTAACATCATATTATTAACATGTTTTAGCAGTTGCGAGACGGAATAAATGAAATTTTTGAAATTTTAAAATATCGATTTATTTCATCCCGGGGAGCGTAATTTGTACAAGAAATGTAAAAAATACGTCAGTCTACACTGTGACACAAGCAGAAGAGCAAAAAAGACCGAACTTTTTCCCTTTGTTGGTTTTACTATGAGATTTTGATAAGGATTGGATTCAGGCAAGGGAATTTTAAGTATCTTTAAAAGAATGATTTAAGCATTAGGGATTTTTAACCCTATTATCAGAGCGTGAGAACCTGCTGGATTCATCAGTTTTCTAGAGCGCGTGTTAAAAGTAATTAAATAAAAAGTGGAATTAGATCAGAAAATAAGAAAACGTTTTAGAATGAAGCTAATATGGGTTAAATTAAGACCTTATTAAAAGACCTTCCACCTAATTAAAAATTAGGAAATTAATTAAGGTTTAAATTAGATTTAAAAATATCATTATATTATATAATATACAGGATGGTTATAATTAAACCTATAAACAGCATCATAAAACGCAAGCGGATGAACGGATTGCAACGAAATTTGGCATATAGACTGTACACGAGATGCTCTCACGGAATTTTGAAATTTTTTTTACTTCCGAAATGTTCACCAGAGGGCACTTTTTCCGGAAAACATTAATTTTAATACAATAATGGACCAAAACGGAATACAGAAACAATATTAATATTTATTGACTAGTTTCTGATCACCTTATCATCGAACCATATTAAGTAAAGGTAAGGAAAAAATAACAGTAAGCTATCTGAGGGAAAAAAAAGTTCCGTTTGCAGAAACAAGAACAGATTAAGATGACATTGCACAAGAGGAGCCGTTGTTAAGCGTGTCCAGGATGATGTAGGGAAAGGTGCTTCATGTGACCACGTTCCTTCACCTGCAAAATTTCAAGTCGATAGACAGTGTGTTCAACAGTAGATCGTAACTAATCAGTTGCAATGCTTCGAACATGAAGCGTTATGGATTTTTTTGTCATTCAACGCAATACAAGATACCATCATCATTACAGCCCGAAACATCGACATCAAACATGGCAACGTTTCTTACCCTAACTTGCTTTCATAAAGCTTCTTCTTCTTAGCAAACATGCAAATCTCGATATTTTTTTCCAAGAATTGACAGCATTTCCCGGTTTTACATTTTATTACTCATAATTCTTGTTCTGGATTGTTAATATTGTTTCTATATTCCGTTTTGGTAGTTTATTGTGTTAAAATTAATGTTTTTCCGGAAAAGCGCCCTCTGGTGGACATTTTGGAGCTGATTTTTTTTTTTTTTTTAATTCCGCGAGCGCATTTTGTATTAAGTCTATGTACCAAATTTCGTTGCAATCCTTTTGTGTTGCATGATGCTGTTTATAGTGGAAGTTTAATTATAACTAAACTGTATATACATGCGCTTCTTAGATCAATGTCTCTGCATACCTTAAAGAAAAAGAAATGCCTCATACTTTAATCCGTTCGTATACAGTGAAGAATTTAGCTTGCGCATTGAATGACACAATTTACAATATATTATAATTCGATTCGATTTCTAAGTCGATATAGCAATTAATTTAAATCATAAAAGTCATTTGAACACTCTTGAGCATGTCGACCTTCTTTATATTTTTTATTTTGATTGAAATGACAATGTTTCAGTTGCGATTATGATCGAATTAAGGTCTCTGGAGATCGTTAGACATTGAAAGATTCCGGGTTAATTTTAATCTTCCCAACTTCCGAAGTCAGATATATATTTAAATATTTTTATTTCTATATAAGTAGTTTAAAAAACAGATTTTGACAAACTGAATCAATAAAATATTAAATTGCGGGACATTTCTAAATATTTTGTTTCAGCATATCGCTTAAAACAATGCAAAATTTAAAGTAATTTGATATAAAAGAGTTTAAACCTTTTGGCCCCACCGGGACATAAATGTCTCGCAGATATTTTAAAATCATCCAAAAGATAAGTAAGTGGGGGAATTTATTGAAGTGCATGTCCCAGTGGTTTTCAGTGATTACATTCATATGTTAGTATAATTTTTAACTATATCTTAGAAATAAAGTAGTAATAAAGAAACCCGAACGAAAACTGCATGTGCCATGAGTAAAGTTGCACAATGCAAAAACTGTTTTGCAATGTATCATACATAGAAATGTCATGAATAATGTTGGATATGTAAGAGTTTTCTTGCAGTAAAATTGTTTTAAAATATTATAAAAACTACAGACTCAACTTTTCACTGTATCTTATATGGTCACCTCGTGTCCCATTTAAAAAGACTACTGGGAAAAATATGACCCACCTCAAAAATTGCATCTATAGTTAATTTTTGTTTTTATTTTAGAAAAATATAGTTATTTATATTTTATTTGATCCATTAGTGCCCTAAATTATCTTACTTTTGGAAAAGAAATAACGTATTGAAAGGGCTAAGTAAAAATGAATTTTTTTCACACAATCTACTTTGCCTATTTTATCATCCGAGTCTGAATACGATACGCAATCTATTTAGATGGTTAAACAGATTTATAAACAAAGGAAAGAAAACAGCTAAGAACCACCATGGCCTGATGAGAGAATTAAGTTTTTAAATCCGAAGATCACAATCTACATTTTCACTTAAGACGAATTTGACGAGCTGTATGAACTTTCAAGACATCACTGAATCTGACGGGCTTTCCTTTTCCAAGAGACACAATACATTTGGAGAGTAGGCTTCCTTTTTTGGGACAGTAGACTTAATTCACATAATGTAGAGTCATCACAGGTGAAATGAGATTGCATTGGCGTAGTATAGATACAAATCCTATACTTGTTGCAAGACCACCGTTCGTAATAATCATCAAACGAAATGTTTATCAAAAAAATTAATTCAAGAGCATCTTACTTCAAACGGTAATAGAAATATATAATTTAATATTAAACTAATACCACAGGGAATTCATTAAGAATACTTGCATTCCTAAAATAAAAATATACAAAAGAATTGCTCTGGAGATAAATTTAAAAAGAATCTTCTAAAGTTTTTTCTGCTTTAAATAAAAAAGTAAAGAACTATTTCAATAATTCACATTTCCAATCTATGAAGTTTTTTACCTAATGTTTATACTAACTTCATCAGAGCATTCTTACATAAATGAAAAACATGGAAAAAATCCACAACACGATGAAAATAATAAACGATATGACTCCCTAAAAATCTTATTTATTTATAGATAAAAATAATAAAACCCCACAGCGCTTAAAAGTCCAAATTCCACAAAACCAATGAGAGTAACAAAAAATAAAGGAAGGTATCAACTTTATGTTAATTTTTTTTTATTTACAGCATACAAATGACAATTTTTAACTAATAGCTCAATCAAGTCAACAAATGCGTCATTAAAAAAAGTAATTTTTTCCCCCTCAAAACAAGCAGGTATTAAAAACGAACAAAAAATAATAATGTTAGCAATAACAACATAAAAAAAACAACTGACGGAATGGCAAACCTTCATCACGCTGCTGATAACTGATCAGTATATTTTACCATACATCATTCTCAGTGCACTTTAAAAAAAAAATTTTTTTTTTGCTCATTTAATTTTTATCGTCATTTTCCTAACTACCTTTACGCACACACGCATGCATATAAATATTTTTTTTTATTCCTCTCATAAGTTCAGTGAAAATTAATGGCAGCAGTTTGTCGTACTTCCTGTTTTAGAAAAGTATCCGTGTAAATTAGAGAGATAGAAGAAATGGAAGCGCAGGAGGAGAGGTAAAGTTTAAAGGGGGGGAGGACGGATAAAAAACCCCTCAACATTATTTGTCCAGGAAGACCCCCCTTCCACCCCCTGTGCCGTCCTTTTTCTCTCCGATCTTATGTTTATCCAGCGTACACCACTAATGGAGGTCGCTTTCATTAAGACTGTTTTTCTCTTTATCATGTGAGCACTCGAACGGAAACATGGTTCATTATAAACGTATCGATTTTTTTACTCATTTAAAACTTAAAATTGATTTTGTCATAGAAGAAGAAGAAGAAGAAGAAGAAAAAGAAAAGAATAAGAACACTTTTTAAAGACGCAAAGTAATGACCATAATTAACATTAAATCAATAATTCATTACTGTCAGCGAACGAAGCACCAGCAAAAATGCCAGCGCGATATATATATGTACACATAGAAATATACTACAGGATAGAACTGGTAGGACAAAGTAAAAAAAAAAAAATCCTTTCTAAAACTGAGCATAATTAGTGTTCGTATGTCAATATTTGTCACGGGTTCTAGAAGTTTCGAATAACGGAGAGGGGTGAGGGAGATGGTGGGAAATTTTTAAGAAACTTTTGATACATGGTGTGGTGCTTTATTGCATTTTTTATCCTGTATGTGTACGTCTGAAAAATGTCCGACGACCATTAGCTGACCGCATGTACATATCGATCGAATAGCCGTTAAAGAGGGAGGTGTCTTTAAATGTAGGTAGTCATTTTTTTCCCCTTCTCTTCTGAGAACTAATGACTGTCATTTACTATACAATATATCCGAAAACGAAAATTATTATTTATTTGATGTCATTTAAAAACAGCCTCAATTGTAATGAGAACAGTGATTAAGAGTTGTTTTGTGTGAAATTGCTTTTTTAATTCGCGCCGAGCTCACGTAAGATGTTGTAGGACTAATAAAATTTTTACCGCGCCAAAATAATAAAACTTATCGAGGCATTTTTGCTTTTTCTTTTTCTGATAATTAAATTGAACTGATTAAGTATCATTAGAGATTCTTGCATTGTTCGGCCTGAAGATTACAAGAAAATCTTGGAGAAAACTTTTTTTTCATTGAGTTTCAACTAATTTATTATTCATTAACTCATTAGCTGTAATAAAATGAATTTATCATAAAATGCAATCTTTTTATTAATAAAAAGACTGTGCTAAAATAAAACAATATGGCACAGTAAAAATAATTTTACAAAAAAAAAAAAAAAACTCTTTCTAAACTTCTATTAAAGTATCAGTAGTAGAGGAAGAATACGCTAACGAGATATTCTTTATAAATGTATTATTAGTAAGAAATCACATATCTTTATTAATTCCATCCTAATTAAAATTTGCAAGTAATTTTAATCCTGAATTTTTTTTCAAATTTAAGGTTTAAATAAATGCAGGAATACCCAATAAACCATTAAGGCGATAAAATTTAAAAACCGTAACAATGAATATTTCTTGTTTCAGCTTAGCCATTTATTATTGTTGTTACTAAGAAAAACATTAAGTATACAGTGTAGTTTAAGTAACTTGATATCAGACTGTTAAAAAAAATACAATTATATTTTCACATACTTTCTAAACACTGGTATGTTTATAATGTTCACGGAACTGGATGAATCATCCAGTTTTATTTTTTGAAGTGAATCAGCGATTTTCTTCAACCAATAAGAAGTCAACGGGATCATGGAATCAGTGTACAATAGATCATGATATCAGTGCCCAAGCTAACAGTAAAGCAACAATATCAATAGTTCCTCCACCATTTAGTTAAAGATGAGTTCGACAAAGATTACCTTCAGATTCGTAGTAAAGAGGAAAATTGAAATACCAGAAAATACATTTACGTAAGATAATACCGGATCTTTCCGTACAGAGTACAATATATATATTTTTTTAATTTCAGATCTTAAGCAAAAATGTACAAAAACAAAACACTGAAGTTCCGTTTTATTTTTACATCTATATCTAGATTTTGGTAAATAAAAAAACTGTTTCAGAGAAAATCAGCTGCAGTTTTTTTACCGGTGAAAAAGGATATATTTTCATATGTGTTGCTTCTAAGCATATAAGCTCGAAAATTATTCAAAAGTCAGCTACAGCGTTCGATAAAAATTTCATCTATTGCTAAACATTCAAAAGAAGATATTTGAATTTAAAAATAATAGCACTCTAACAATTATACTTTGAAAAAAAAGACATACAGAGTTGAATTCGTTTTTTTCCTTCGAATAAATGAAATTCAAAATAATAAAATTATATTTTTACATCTTTTTCGAACAACGGAAATTCGACCAACTACTCTAAAAGTCTATACCAATTTCACCAGTCTTAAATAATCAACTGAATGATAAAATGATCATGATCTGTTACTGAATGATCATGTTACTGTGTGACTCATATTGTCAGCATGAAAATTATCTTTAAATTCATACAGGGAAATTGTAAACTGGTTATTGAAAAATAATTGCCAATATAAGCATGCATTAGTACCATTTTGCTTAGCAAATTTTTCTAGGAAAAGTGCCGGATTTAAATTGGGTCAATAAATAATATCAGAAAATCGGTTATATATTTATAGCAAAAGTAGCAGCAGTACTATGCCCCACTCCTACCTTATTCCCCTAAATATGATAATACTAATGATAGATTTTCTTTCCGAATTTCGAATACGATCAAAATTATTACTTAAACTCTTCTTAGTTCTAATTAGCTGGATTAGCGAAACTAAAGCATATTAAGTCTTCCAAAAATTTAAAACAATTTTTTTTTCAGACGGGATAATTCTAACACTTGAGATTTTCAATTAAACGCAGTAACCATTCGTATGCAAAAGATCGGATATTTCTCGCTGAGAAAATTGTGTAATCTTTTTTTAAGACAGCTAAAAGAATAATCCCGTCTGTGAAGAATATAATCCTGTAAAAGATTGCAAACAAAAACTCTCCAGATCCAAAAGCTAACGAATAAAAAGTTAAAAAAGTAGAAGTTATTAATGAATAGAATACAGGCAAGAGAATAACTTTTTTCTTCCCTCCTTCGTTATTATACGTTGAAATTTTAAGAACGATTAGCTATGCTGCTATAATGATTCCAAACTTATAAATTCGAAATTCAAATGACTCAATCGCAGACCACAGTCCTAATTAGAGGAAGGTCCATTAACAAAAATTCCACCCTTTATTTAGCATTCAAAAGACAGTAAGGCCTTCCACGTTTTTTAAACTCAAAGGGGATACCGAAGAACAAAAGAAAGAGAAGAAAAAATAATGATAGAAAAGAAAAATGAATTTAATCATTTCGAGTCTTCATCTCATGAAAAATTCATCACTTTCCATTCGCAACGCACAATTTGACATTTCTCCAAATTGTAAATGAGTTCTCGGCCTAATCTCAGCACCGCTATTAAACTTCTGAATATTTAATACCGACTTTCGCTTTTAAAATCCAATGCACCTGCTATTGTTAAGTAAAAATACGCATTAGGCATTATCCTTTAATTGCATGTTCGTGAGGAACCCAAGTTATCATGTACGAGGATACCTTCGCATGAGAAACCATACCAGAAAAAGCACCATGGATTTAAAATCCAAGTTAATAAATTCTTTTGAAACCATATGTTATTTATACAAAACAAACATGCAAAATGAACTCTAGCAGTAAAAAAAAATGCATCTAGCATGAAAAAGATAATTAATTACTATTATTTTTTTGCGTGAAAAAATATCTTCAAAAATTTGTGATAATATATTTTCATTCTCATAACATTGTAAATATTGCATTCAAGAATGAAGACAAAGACGGAAACCGTTTGCGGGAATCGTGAATCCAATGCATGTTTAAACGAAATTACAAAAATACAAATCATTCTTGTTAATAAAATGTAATTTTAATAAATATAACAGAAGGCAACTTTAATAAACACAAAAGGTCAAACAAAAAGAGGTAATTAAAGAAATTAAGTTAATTAAAAAAATTAAAAATTAATTAAAGAAAATTATTTCTGATGAAAATAAAAAATGAAGATAAGTGCTTTTTATTTTCCATTGGTATACAGAGCAGGTTAAACATCTGCAAAAATTATCAAAATCCATGGAATAACAAGGAAGACATGGCAACTCTCAACAGAAAATCCTGAATTGCTACATTATTTATGTTTAAAATTTAAAAGGGAAATAAACCTTATGCTCTTTAAAAATCCGTCAATTTAAGGAAGATTAATATAAAAAATTTGAAATTATTTATATGCCATTGTTCCCAAAAAATATTTTTATTACTCACCTTCCAGAAAATAAAATTGGAACAAAAATTTTTTTAAAAAAATTCTAAATAAAACATAAAATAACATATAAAATACTCAAATACCATGCG
>JAPMOR010024322.1:19795-42699 GCA_026543865.1 Argiope aurantia | reverse complement strand
ATTTTTAACTTTCAAAAGTAACTATATGTTTAAGCAAAAACAAAAAATATGATAAAAAATAAAAAAATATTTAAATGAATTTAAATTAGTGGCATAAATGTTTGCATTTCTGGTATCTTCCTGTGCATTTCTAACTGGTAGTACAAGCTTTGACGAAATACAACAAAGCAAATATTCAATGATATTTTGCATGACCAAGTCTTGGAATTAATTTTTAAAAGCAACATTAATAAAGTTGATTATATTAAACTTATTCCGGGTGAAGCAAGATAAGAAATTTTTTCTATAAGTATTGTATTCCGATTATGGAGACTTGTTCAGAAATATTGTTATAAGATGAACCTCAAGTCATGGAAGGAGGCTTGAAGCAACAAAATCAACATATTTAAAATCACTAGAAATACAGTACATATATTAATCAGAAATCCAGTTAATATTCATCATTAATAGCAAATGAAAGCAAATTATTTGCTATTAATGACGAATAATATATATAACATGAATAACGGTGTGAAATATCGATATTTCTGAAGAGGTACTTTACAGGCAACAATTTATTGCTCTTGCTATCTGGTATGTGAGGACTGTATCAACACTTCCTCTTCTCAAGATCATTATCAAAGTTCTTCAAATGTATTGACCTTTTCTGAATAGAAGAAAATGTTTTTTTTACAAGTCAGAATTCCAGAATTTATATTATGGCGATATGAAAATGTCACCACGGTATTGTTCTTCATTCAGCGTTTCACAATTTTTTTCTAAATAACATTAAACTTTCTGAACTAAACCGGTACAGAAACATCAATTCTATAAAACATTTTGGTCGTGAAATAGGCATTTATATTGCAGTGATATAAATGGGATATATGAAATGTTTTTTAAAAGAAAAACATTTTGTAATCTCAATTAGAGAACACGTGTTTGATGTCACAAATTAAATATTCAAATAATAATGTTATAAATAATTAGATAGTAATGTTGATATCATAAATACTTTTTAAAAATGTGAACTTACCAAACTACAATTTGCGAAAATAATCATATCAAGATAGTTTAAAAATAAGGTTAGGTAAATATTTCCTTTTATTCTTGACCTAAAATTGCTTAAAATAAATTGAAAAGAGTTTCCTAAACTGGCCTATTTAAATCATAAGGAGCATAATGTCGATCTAAGAAATAATTGAAAAAAGTAATTCATATTACTAGTACTAATCATGAACTCGAAATGTTATGAATCAAACAAAAACAATGAATATGAATTAAAAAATCTATATATTAGTAAAAAGTTCAAAAATTATAAGACATGATCCTTTTTGAAAAAACAAAACTAGAAAAATTCTCATTTTTTTTAAAAAATTATAATTCCTTCTGTATCACTGCATATAAAAAATTATCAAATGATCCACAAATTCGGAAATCTTGCTTTCTGTATATAAAAGACAAAGAACGTCATCTTACAATTTTAATTATAAAAAAATCTATTTAAAAGGGAAGAAAGTTTGAACAGAAAATGCAACACAACTAAGTACTTATTTAATAGTGTCTCGAAATATTGAGGAATTTCCGCTACTTTTCTTTCTTTTTTTTTCTTTTCTTTTTTTTTCTTTCTGGTTTTTAGCTCTAAGTTAAAATGCCGATAAAATTTAAGTTTCACAGAAAATTAAAAAATAAATTTAAAAGAGATTAGCGGTTCTGATAAAAGACAACGCTGAATAATAAAATTTTAAGTTTCATTTGTCTGTCTTTATAATTTTTTTAAAGAAATTAATCCTTAATAAAGCAATGATTATGTACATAATCCTTAATAAAGCAATGATTATGTACAAAAAATTTATCACCACAAATCATAAATATTTAAATAACTTAAATAATTACATAAAAATATTTGTAAAATATAAACTAAATTTTTTTTATTTTTCACAATTTATATATATATATATATATATATATATATTTTATTAAAGTTAGAGAAATAATTCTAAGAAATAATGTAGATATCAATAAAAATACAGCTTTTTTAAAATTTTAAGTTACAGAAATAAAAATAAGTAATTGGTATAGAATATTTTTATTTCAATGCATTTGTTTGATATTTAAGGTTTCTATCAATATGTTCCGAAGTTATTGATAGAAACCTTAAAATGACGATTAATTGTTATTTAAAAATCTAATCAAAGTTTTGAAATTCCCTTTCCAAGTATGACTACAAGTCAAGAAATAACAAATTGTCAGTTCTAAGTTCAATAATCCAGTTTATGCAGCATTTTTAACAATCTTATTTCTTGAATATTACTTACACTTTAATATAGTAAGCAGCCTATAAATATTATCAATTTAAAACCAGCAGCTAGCATTTATCTGTATGTACGCAAGAAAAAGAAAAATTACAGATACGTTTCATCATAAGCTTACATATTCAAACTCTTAAAAGGATTCTTTAACCTCAACTTAAATTAATAGCAACTCTAAAAATTTCGATAAACATTTTTAGCAATAATTTGGCACAATTATGTAAAGATAGTTTATAATTTTCATTCAAGTATTTGGCAATCTACGACTGGCATCATATAAAATAAGGAGTTTTATATTTTCACATTAACATTTTTAAGAGATAAAATTTTAACTGAACAGATTAACACCTTTAATAGAAGACAAATTAAAAGATTCTTAGGTATGAAATCTATACTTATATAAAGCTCAATGTGTGTGTGTGTGTGTTGGCGCTCTATAGGCCAGATCGTTCGACCTACAGCTTCCGAATTCGGCACATTCTGACCTTGGAGGTCGAAAATGTGCACCTAGGGTCCTCTTTTTTTTGAATTTTTAATTAGAACTTTAATTATTAATTAAAAACTAACTTTCCCGCTAAAAAATCTTCATTTCGTCACTGCCAAATGAGTAAAGCTTCAGTTCCCCCCCCCCCACGCTAACGAGGATAAGCTTAACATATTTGCGGCCGATTATTTCAAACGATTCTGTTTATTTTCTTAGTGTTTGATGCATTTAAAATTAAACATTGTTAATTAATCTATCCTTCAGATACCTTCTGAAGTACTTTTGAATTAAAATAAAATAGAATAAAGGAAATTAAAAATTTCTAATTTGCGTAGCGTTGCCCCAAGAGTAGAAAATTCTCGCATTTGCGTTACCATAATTGGCGTTGAAAATTCACGCATGCGCATTGTTTTCTGATTATTGACAACTCTATTTTCAACGGATACGGACTTGGTTTTCAAGGCTTAACATGTTTCCGACCAATGATTTCAAACGATTCTGTTTATTTTCTTAGAGTTTCATGCATTTAAAACTAAACATTGTTAATTAATTTATCTGTTCCTGATGAATCTGAGAAAATTTTGCGGAAAACTTCTTGAGATATTACATAAATTAAGAAAGATATTCTTTAGTGCCCATAAGGTTTAAATACTCAGTAACTCTGTTTTTAGTATTCATATTAGAAAAAATGCTTCGTTTCAGTAAAAAATGATTTTATATTAATTGCTGATTAACCATTTTCATTTTAATTTAAAGAATAAATTATACGGGAGCTAACAGAAAGTTAACGAGATACATATTACGTTACAGCTGAAGGCTTTTATATGTAATATTAGGAACAAATTATATGACTATCAAAATTTGAAACTTTAAAATATTTTGATGAAGAAGCTATTAAAATATGAGTTACATAAAATATTTAATTCTTAAAATTTTAACGAGCATTAAGATTGACGAACCGGCTGGTCGCCAAAGGCGGCTAGTTCTTAATATTTCCTGAATTTTATACTTGATGCGAGAACACACACAGACATCTTATATTAATCGTTAAGAAAAATAGAATTAAAATGGTTACAAAATGCAGATAACTCTTAATTATATTTTCATGGTGTAAGATGGCATAATAATAATAGAATATTTTCAAAAGATACAATAGTGTTTATTTACTTACTTTTGCTTATTTAATATTTTTGTCTTGGTACATATTTCATTAACCAGATGTACATCCGTTTTGTTTTTATATCCATGTTATTTAATTTTTCTATAATATTTAATCACATATTGAAAATTTAATATTTGGGTTATGAGCCCTGATGAAATTGGAGAAATAATTAACAGGAGGATGCTCAAATTCTAGATATTATAAAGTTAAAAAGAAACTCAGAAAATTCAAAATTATAAATAATATCCACTGACACATTTAAAAAAAAGAAGTGAGACTTTGATATGTACGTTAAAATAAATAATGATGCAATAAAAATTAACAAATTTATCAGATTAAATACTAACCTTCATGATAGATGATCAAGCTCTCGATGGATTTGTTTTCAAATTTGTCACGGATCTAAGTTACAAATACCAAAATTTGTGTACCAAATTCTATTATTTTAAATTTTAATGACTTAAAACTAACATTTGTTTGAATTCGAACAGCTGGACAGACCGACTTCCTCTGAATAAATTTTGTTAAAAATTTAATAGAAATTTACAAATTTTAAATTGAAATTATATACCGAATTTCACACATCTAGCGTAAGGCATTTTTCAATTGTCTTGTTAACAGACAAATTGAATTTCAAAAACCTGTTTTTCGAACTCATGGAGGTCTAAAACGCGGAGATACGTCAAAATTTCGAATTAGAATTTTTTCATAATTACAGTACTTACTTTTTGTACATTTTTATACGAAAAAGTGAAAAAGATGTATGGTATACCAATTGGGAAAATTAAATATTTTTAAAATAATTTAAAATATAAGACATAATGAAGCAGTTAAAGAATTTATAATTTTTACTGGATGTTTAAAGCACACACTCATATTAAAAGAAACTTATTCTACCTAATTAAGGTATATAAATAGAAATGTCTGAAGAAAGCAATTTTTCATCAACATTTTCAAAACCGCACGAGAAAAATGTATTCCAACAGTGGAAAAATTTTAGATAAAAAGAAAAGAAATGGTTACAAAATTAATGCTGAAAATTGAATAAAAACAGAAAATAATTGTAAGAAAATGGAACTAATGCTATTAAAAAAGAGTGTTTCGTTTTTTAATTTCAAGATGGAGAAAAATTAATTTTTATGTAGTGATATGTTTTCAAAATTATGGTAGATAAATGTTAAAACTTTTTACAATCCTTTAGGAAGGGTATAGAAACTTTTAAAATCTTCTAGGAGCTAAAATCATATGAAATTTCATTCGAATCAGAACGAACCACCATGACGAAACAAATAAACAGGCATTCCATTGAATAATATCATATATATTACATTATGTGCATGTGTATGTGTAATAATTTCTACCATTTATGTAAGTCATATCACTGACTCTCCGATCCGCCCAAAGGCACTTGGATAAAAAAAATACTGAATGACTGGACCGCCGCAACAGAAACACTGGTGGGAACTGTGGTTAAGCCCTAAGGGCCATCACCAGCTACGGTATAACCCTTTCCTAAGGAAGTACGCCCCGTCATCGATGGGAGGAGCCAGACCCCCCAACTTTTCATGTACCCTCCAGGGTGACGAGATCCAACCACCATGCCGGAAGCATCTCATTCTCATTTCAAGGTGTCCTGCTGGGGGGTTTACCATTTATGTAAAACATGATATGAAGAAATAGCCAGAGTTCTTTAACAATATTTATTTTTCATTCTTTCAAGGAAATAACCCAGTTTTTTTCTATTGTCAAATTTCTTTGTCTAAGCCAAAGTGAGAGCATAGTGCAGCATACCGAATAGGAAAACAGAATTTAAAAAAAGCTTGAATTATAAACTCTAAAACATAATATCCTAATCACTCGATCTCTGACTTTGCTGTAGCTTTAACTTCTGAGTTGCAAGGGTAACTATTTTTACTACAGTACCAAATGCTAAACCTACAAATTTCTCCCAAATATTATATAATTTGAGAATACTTTTTCACATTGAGCTTTACTTTTTCCTGCTTTCTGCACCGTAGATCTCGCCTTAACTTGTATAAAGAATCTTGATAATAGAAAAAAAAAATGGATCGTTTCCCTTGACAAAATGAAAAATAAATATTGTTAAATAACTGACTGTTTCTTCAAATCATGTCTTAGCATAAATATTTATTTGCAATAATAAATATATTTCGTCAATAGTATTTCCATGAAAATTTTATTTGCTTTTAATGATCATTCTTATTTATATTAAGTGACTAGACATACAATTTTAATTATTCCATGACATCAGTTAAGAATCTGACTATCAGTAGAGATAGATGTAATAGAGATGTAAAATATAATTATGTTAATCTCGTATTTGGAACCGGAGTTTATTTAAATAGCTTAGAAACAAGGTTTCTTCAAAAACAGCATCACTAGGAGAAATATGATCAAAAATAGTTGGTCTATGTATGTAAAAATCTAGAAATCTGTGCAACCAAGCAGTAACTAACCTCATTTTCATATATTCCAGCGGTTTTAAGAAGCTGAAAGCTCACGAAATTTGTACCTGAAGATTACGGTATCCCGGCTGTGGTAATCCAATGAAGGGAACAAGATCTCTTCATACAAGAATAAAATGAACTTACCCACTAAGGGCTACAGCAATTGCCAAGATACGTTAAGGCCCATAATTACTGCCTTGATAAGATGATGCATTTAGAACTCTAAGGAGTCATACTAATCAATTTACCTCACAATTTTGTTTAGCTAGAAATAATATTGGCTCCACAAAATGTGTTGTTTTATTTTTCGTAATTAATATAATTTCCAGCGAAATCGTTGGTTTCATTTGTGGCGGAAATAATTTAGTTTCGGTGAGGGCTTAATACATATGAGTTAAATTGACACGGTACTCGGGGATTTTTCTTTATCACTTTGCAAAACATTTTAATGCAGCTTCAGTATTCCCATAATGGCATTAAGTCTGTTAATAATTTAGTGAATATTCCTAATGATATGGAATTTTCTCTTTATTTTGTTCTAAATGAAGTATGAAAAGAGAAAATTTTGTAATTTTTTACATATGATATTCTCAAATATTCGATGAAGTTATTTAGTTTTGTAATTCAAAATTTTAAGTGAATGGCAACGTTGTTACAATTTTTCTTTTGGTTTATCGAGTGTGGAAACGCTGTTGTAATTTTCCATAAAAATAAAAATGTTGATTTAAAAAAAATATTTGTTAGCTTCTTGCTCTTGTTAAGAATATCTACTTTATTGCGTATTTGAGATAGATAATGTGCAAGTTTTTGTGACTGTTTAGTAAACGACGTTTTCGATTGTACGTTAAAGGTTGTTTAGAATTTGAAAAATTTCATTTCAGAAATTATGTCTCGTTGTCTACCTGTGAGCATAACTTGAAAAAGAAGAAAAAGTAATATAATGACATCTTGTATGTGATCGTTACTCCAAAGTTACAGATATGCAACTGATTTTGCACGAATTTTTTTTTTCAATTTTTTTTCATATCTTCATTGCTTTTTTGTTTTTTTCGTGTAAATGTAAAGAGGAAATAATTCTTACAATGAACTAGATGCCTGAAATTTCCTATATGGTTTTATCATAAGAACTGAAAATAAACTTCAAATTTCAGACTACATCATTCATAGAATGACTGTCTGTTGGCACATCCATTCGTCTCTTTTGAAGACGATAACTCAACAAGTTAGACCAAATGTAGTTTGATATATGGTCTTGATAGCAAAATTGGAAATCTGCATCAAATTTAAAGCAAAATACATCGAAGTTGTACAAGCCATTCTTTCCTCTGTACTATGAAGTTAAATACAAAATATACAATTCTGTTTAAGCGTATTTTGAGGATATCGGAAGCAGAACAGTTTCGTACGTAATATATATAAGGACTACATGCCATGAATAGAGAAATTTTTCAAGGACTCATCACCATTACACCTGATTGTAATAGTATAAAAGCGACATAAGAAAAAACCAAATATTTTTTATTCGAGTTCTAGGAAAGCTCGACAATCAAACGCAAAAGGAAAGACGTGTAATAAATAATATGTGAACTCAACTCTAATTATAAACAATAAACATTCAAAAATGCTACAAATTTAGACATGTTAACGATTAGAGATATTATTCACCAACTATATTGACACACGAATTGGAATGGAAAAAAGAAGTAATAGTCCTATTTATTCATGATTTATTATGCGGAATCAATAATCAGATAAATAACTATATGTGAAATTACTTCGGTATTGCTTATTTGCAACACGATTGGGAAAACACACATTTTCAGAACATTTATAATTGAAACTGTGATCTGAATATGATGTTTTAAACTAATGTTTCTAAAATTAGCATAACTGCTAAAAAATATGGTATTACTTTTCGTTAGTAAATACTATCAACAGTGATCTGCTAGTTTAAATTATCAATTTATAGTACGAAGCTCATGAAGCTTTTGAATCATGTTTTGCATACATGAGACAGTCGTAGAAAGTAATGTAAATTTTGATTTGTGTTTAAAAGTGATGGTTATTTGGATTCGATAGGATTCAGATGAAAAAAAATCCTCAATAGACATATTTGGTCATACTATTCTAAATGCATGATTAAGAAGGTCTTTGAATTAATTATTTAACAACGTCATCTTTTTAGATGACACTTTTTGTATATGAAATATGTTGTTTTGATTTAACTAAAATTGTTAAAATATTAGAAATATTAAATATTCCACACAACGTCCTTGTTAAAGAATTATGACATATGTCAAGTGACTTAATGTGACTTTTAGTTTAAAAATGCTCCATTTGAGCGCATAGATTATTAAAAATATATATCAAATAAGTTATACATAGTTCATCAAAAAATCATGCATATTACGAATACGTAAAATTTAAACATAATTAAAAAGTTCGAACTTCTTGTAATAATGCCTACAAAAGGAATAATGAAATAAAAAAAGGGCGATTGTTTGTAGAAAATAAACAAAAATCAAAGCAGCGTTTGTGCTTTCAAGATATGATAGTTTTAGAATACTCATTTCTCACAGACAGGAACTTCTCTCACTTTTTCATAGCACGCAGAACATCGCATTATTGGTAATGTATGTGTTAACCCTCCAATTGATTAATACAGCTTTCCTCGTCCGCCATATCTAGCTTCAAAGTATTTAATTCATATTTATTTTTATATTTTTCTACAAATCGAATATGAATTCGCCTTTTTTTTTTCTTTTTCAGAATTTAGAGTTTCATCTGTATGCAGTTTATCCAATTTAAACTGTCGTTCCTCGGAGCTGAAAATTATTAGATCAAAACAGTCTTTGATGATTTTACTAGACGTACTGTTCAAACACAACAAAAACAGTGCACTGTAAAGTGTCCATTAACAGTGACATGTGCAACGTTGACTAATAAAAAATAAATATACATAAGCAAAAAAAAACAAAAACGGTAATTACAAATAAACAATGATCCATTTATCGATTTCTGGAATGGAAATTAAAAACTAGACAAAAATAAATTAATTAAAGCGGAACGGAAGGAAAATAAAATTTGAAAAACACGAAAAAGGCTTAAACTAGTGAATGGCCATAAACTAAAATTAATGCCATTAACTCGGCTTTTACTTACAGTTAATTAGTGAACTTGTTCTTTCAGTGAAATGCAATTATTTGAGCACAATTCTATCCCGCCTGGCTGGCTACAGGAGGACCGGTTATTCAGTACTGGGGGCCCCAAAACAAATTATTAGCGAGCACGGAAAACGAATACCATAGGGTGCTTTATCTTCAATTAAATGCAGGAGCACTTTTTATTTGTCGCTATTATGTACACGTAGAAAAGGCGGGAACCTTAAGTCAATTAAGCAATCGAGAAATAACGGAGGTGGGCAATTAACAACTTCCATTTCATCTGACACTTAAAAAGGAAGTTCAAAACAATCACGATGAAAAATAATAATGTTAAAAGTAAGGCGAAAATGGAGGGAAAAAAGTTTCAGTTCAGTTAAATTTCCCAATGCCGGAGTGTCACTGTTTGGGGAGATTGAATGGTTCTTAAGAAGTAACATTATACGTTGAGATTTTGTGGAAAGAAAATTTATTCTTCAGCAAATTTATCTTCAGGGATGATTTTTCTAATTTACCTGACGGACGCGAAACATTCTGTTATTCAATTACCAACTCTGATTCGCGGTTTTGCCGTTCCCCGAGGAACTTAAATATCGTTGAAAAAACTCAGAATGTTGTATTCTTAGTGTACAAATAAAAAGAGATTTAAATATATATATATATATTATTTAAATATCGCAGGCCTCAAGTTAGAAAATTGAAAATTATCTCTTAATATTCTTTCTTAAACAAACTGCTCTTTTTTATTATTTTAGCAGATATTTATTTCGCAATAAATAGATTAGAGTACGGCTGAAGAAGGTAGTGAGTTCTATCTAGTCAGGACTCTTAACGATGATTATTTGAAAAATAACAGACCTATGTGCCTAGAAACAAAGAATGGCTCGCTGATATTGATCGCCTGCTTAAGGTTTTCCTCGTTTCCTCTAAAGCAAAGCTTTAATTTGGGTCAATTTCCCCTGAACATTCTCCAAGAACGCATATACAGGGTGTCCCTGAATTCATGGGCCAAACTTTAAGGATAGATAAAAGAAATATATTTAAAAAAAAAAGCATTTTTTGTATAGCAGTGTGAGGGCGGAAATGAAAAGTTTGGACGGAAAAAACAAAAAGGCCGAGGAAATAAAAAGGAAGCAATTTACTAACATAATTTTATAGTAAGTGTACAAATATGTCTCTACAAGCAACGATGCAGTAATGCCTAGCAAGTGATCTGCGTTTTTTTGAAGATGCCTGTTGCTTCTTGGAAAGCTACAGTAGCAAGTGAAAGTTTTACAATGAAGTTCTCATCAGAGTCAATGAGAGTGTCGTAGACGCTGCATTTTCCCGCCTTACTTATACTTACTTCTTCCGCCAATTTTGGCCCATGAATGCAGGCATATGCTGTATATAAAAACTATTCCATACCTTGTTGGTATTAAGATGGATAAAAGGCACATTAACCAACATAAATTGTCATGATTTTTTGGTTAGTTAACCTAGACAATGTAAGATTAGTCAACGATAAAACCAGCTTTACTTTCGAAAAGATGCAGTAAAAAAGTAATGTAAGTCGCTGGGGAAAAGGAGTAAAAAAAAAAACGATCATTAACATAAGATGTATGAAAACGTAAAGTATGGGGAAATATGAATCCGATTCAATGTTCCACCTTGTGGCTCCATATGATCACTATTTTGTCATGATTACTTTTCTCACTACTACCTGAAAGACATAATCCTAATAGAAAATACTGAAAATTTGCACACCTCATTTCGGTAGCTTCAACAGTTTCCCCAGATATGCTGAAGAATTTTGAAAACCGCTCATGATTTCTAGCATTACTGATCCAGGAATGTATCAATATGTAAGCAAGAATTCAAACATCTCCTTTGACCTCTGTGCGTTTTGCGAATATGTTTTTATTATTAAAATACATATTGAGCATTTATGCGTCTTCATTTTCCATATCAATTGCCCAGAAACATATGATGATATCGTTCTTACCTGATACAGTGTCATTCCGATTTTTCTTTAAGAAATATTACTCTTTTAAAAGCTCTAACAATTTGCATTACATTGCAGATTTACATCAACAATAGTTTATCTCAAAGATCTAAAGGAATACAATTTTATAACAATTCTATCAATAAATACAATGCATTACACATATTTAAATTTGAAAAAAAAACCATGTTCAATTTCGTATGAATGTGCTAATAAGATTATGTTTTAAGCAATAAAGAAGCAATTTCTGACATAACAACAAACTATTTAAATAATTTATTGTGTTTACTTTAAAAAAGTGGAGAAAAAATTAACTTTGCATATAGAATAATCGCAAAAATATGCAACAAAATTATTTTATGAGGTAAAAATTTGGAAATTAACAGATATAGTCTATTTAAAATTGACTAATATAGTTCTAAAACAATTTGATGGAACTAAGTCTGATATTGAAGAATATATCAACTTAAAGACAAATGGATTCATTCTGAATGTGGAATTAAAAGATAATTGAATTTTTTTTCAGCTTATCGATTCGATCGATAAAAAAGGCATTTCCAGTGAATTAATTATTAAAGCATCGTCTGCCCAAAATGTATAGACACAAATGGAAAATATTGAAGTATAGATTAATTATTTTTGTTTCATCCATTCATGAATTCGTGAAAAAAAAAGGAAGAAAGTGTAGTCTTGTACATTCAATATTGAAAAAGGGACGACCTATAAAAAAGATCATCGCATTTAATATTGACAATGGCTTAAGGTAAAAAAAAATCAGAATTTGAACAATAATATTATTCCGTCGTTCATTTTTCTATAAATAGCTCTTAACATTAGTGTAAATATTTAATAAACAACAGAAATTAATAGCCTTTATATCATTCTAAAAGTTGTCCAGAATGATGTAATAAAAGCCTTGGCATTTTGATCGAATCTCGATTGGATAATATCCGTTTTCAATAGAGTAATAGTTACTAAGCCTTCAGTAGAATAGCTTATTCTGCCTTGTTTTATATTACGAAACGAAGATACATCTTCTAAAATGTGTAAAAGATACTTAACTTTTTTCAATTACGATACAAATCAAAAGCATATGTACGAAAGAATTAAAAAATTAGTATTTTTTATGAATATTCTTTCATCCTACTTAATCTCTTAAAAAGATATTTTTAACATTGCATAGAAATGCCGAATGCTTGATATTTAAATCTGCAATTAAGTGAAAATATTAAATAATTTTAAACGCAAAAATCTCATGGAAGAGCTTTAATATCTCAAATGCCTTTTATGTTATTATCAGAAATGAAATAAAAATCAATGTCCCAAATAAGATGTGCTGTCTACAAAACAATCTAAATAAATATGTTGGTCAAGAAGTTAAGAATGACATTTCTATAATATAAAATTTGTATTTTTGATTATTGTTAAAAATTCCTCGGTCTAATTGTATTGAGGTACAATGAATAATACAATCACCATGTGTTTCATAAACAATTTCTTATGTTCATAATAAACATCAAGAATCGACCCCTCTATTCTATTCTATTATACATTAACAATATACCACATTTTTTATTCACCTCTGAAGTTTCAAAAAGAGAATCGAGAAGAATTTTCATAACAATATATTTCTACATGAGAGATTGAACTCATTTTCAAGAAATTAAGTAGTGGCTCCAAGAAAAGTTTCAATCTCCCAGTTCTACTTATATTAACACATTTCATCTTATCTATCTCATTAAATATTCATAAAACCAATTCGTCTCGTTTTCTTTCTTAGTGGGCTGCGAATGAGCATAATTGTTAAGCATTTTGTTTATTTCTTTTCAGAAATTTGTTTGGTGTGAAAGGGGAAAAAACACAGCGAGAGCTGTCTAAAAGCCCTTTTAGCATGCACTCTAATAAAAGTGTTGTCTCCCATTCTTTCGCATAGAATTATGAAATCTGGGAAAAGTTGAGAACGCCACGAGCGCCCAGATTATTTCCAGAATCCAAATATGAGATTTCTGGTATCTGTTATTTAAAGTAAAGCAAATATGCATTTTTTTTTCTAAGCTACTGAATTCAAAATTTGACACAGAACTGCAATTTTAATAATAATATTACATAATTAATTTCATTTAATTACATAACTGCGGTTTTCAGTTATGTTTTCCTGCATAAATTACAGACAGTCAGTCCTTGGGTAGTTGTAGTTTCAAGTTTAATACAAATCTACATTTTGGATACTAAAATTATGTATACAATTTCATTTAATCAAAGTATTTATATTTTTAATTTACCACTTTCAAAGTGTTTACTTGTATTCGGACGACTGGCAGATAACAATCTATGAGTGTATTTCACTCAAATTTTGATAGAAATCTACTGATTCGTAAAAACCACATAGTAACTTTTCCGCGTGCTTTTAGCTCCCTTTATCACTCATTATAATCCACTGAAATAATGTAAAGTAGTGATTTTTTTTATACATTTGATGTTTTTTGTTTAAAGTCTGAATATCTAATTTAGACAGTTATTACTAAATATCTAGAAGATCTAGTTTCTTCCGTGCATGTTCGCATTATTAATTAAATACTACTTAAAAGATAACAATATTACTCTCTTTGAAAATTGAATTTCAATATGAATATGCTGATACAGTTTAAACTACTGATTGTAACTAGCATTTCGTACTTTATTTTACTTCCATCTGTAAATGGATTAATAAGTCTCAATAAGTAAGCAGCTTCTCGCCTCTCTGGAGTGTTTAGAGATGTTGTTGTTCCATTCACTTACGGAAGGTCGAAGCATGAATCGGCAATAACTATTTTATAACTGATCTTAATTCTCATATCAGTATTCGCGGCAACCAGTCAATCGGATATACTGGAAAGACAAAGCCGCACTTCGACGGTTTGTGGACTTTACAACATGGTCATAAATCTGCCAACTGACCCATTTTTGGACCAACCTCGCCTGTGCACGCGATCCAGAGTTTCCCGCATATTGTCGGTAATTTAAACAGGCATCAAAGAACCCTAGAAAACCACAAGAGAGGGGAAATTGGGGAAAACGTGCCTATCTCCAGACACTCACAAGCTGTTGGAACGGGGCTTAAGATCTAGATTGGTCGGCTTTTTTAAGAAGAGTAAGAACTCTATATTATCTTATTTTAAGTTCTTCCTTAGAGTAACATATTTCAGGGTTAAAATATCTTTCAAGAAAAGAATCAATTCCAATTCATTTCCAATTTCGCTGACACATATTCACTGTCGTATTACGAAAGAAATGAAATTACCACTCCGCAATCGAGTTAGCAACTGGCTCATTTCGCAGATTGCAAATGACCCCTTCAATCATTTATCAACAGCTGTTTGACACAATTTACGCTATTCAGATAATATTGAAAGCTTTTTCACTTAATTCGCAATTACGGAAAGGTATCTTTGAGTAACTGTCAAGTATCGCAAATAAGCCTATCTTGCCAACCAACGGTCAAGAGAAGACTTTCCATCCAACGTCCTTTAGGCAATGAGCTTGCAAGGGTTTTTTTTTTTTTTTTTTGTCTTCTTTTACTTTTTTTACTCGTTTAAAGAGTCCTATTATCCAATTTTACTCATTTATTAATACATTTTTTCTCGTTCCATTTTTAATACTGGTGTTTTATGTCATTTCGTATAACATCTTACCGTAATTAAGTGCAAATAAGGCACTGAAAAGAACTATCGATTCCTGGTGGAACAAAGAGGGTGAAAAAAAAATAATAAAATAGAGAATTTTCTCATCAGGAAAAACTTTCGATTTTATCGATTACCAATGAAAGAATATCCCCCCACCTCTTCTTTACAACCCCTCAAAATCCACCCCCATCCCACCGTATCGTCTGTCTTCATGTATAAATACATTCATCCAAAAAACGTACATTGTTTCTTGTTTTGCTTTCATTTAATTTCCAATTATTAACACGGAGGTACCAATGGAAATTAAACGCGAAGGATTGATTTGGTTGACATTTTCTTTTTGAAGTGTAATTTTTTTTCCAGTTGCACTCTTACTTTTTTTTTCAAGCACTGGAATTAGATTTTTAGCGCGATATGACGATCATTAATTTATTTTAATTTAAAAGGATCTAGTGTCTAGGGGAAGCCTCAGGACTAATTCGGTTTTCTTCTTAATTGAAGAGTTTCATTGCAAAATAAGAGAAAGGCGAAAAGAATAAGAAGGAAGGAAAAAAAGAATGCCTCTTCTTCGGGAGATGGGGCAAATCAAGGGAAGTTTATTATTTCGAATTTCGATGAAATTAACGCACATGGAGGGGGAAATGTAATGCCTGATTTGATTTTTTGTCTTCTTTTTTCCCCTTAAAACAAGAAAAAGAGAGTTAAGTCAGGCAGAAGTACCTTGCAGATTGATAAACCATATAGGTTTGGCAACAATGGATAATCAAAGATAATTAACATTGGAGTAATGTAGACTTCTTTAAACCTCCGAAAAGGAAACGATACAGATTAAAAAACAAATCGATATTATTACTGTTTTCCGTCCTGAAATTTAATATTGTATCTCCTCTTTTCTAGGCAGCAAGAAAAAAAATATCTAATTAAAGCGATTGGGTAATTTGTGCCAGGTTTTTAGTTTTTAGCTTTATGCATCTCGACAAAATTAATGAAAAAATGGATACTGTTCCGATTATCCGAGAGTCCAATTATACAGACTAAATACAAGAAAACAATATTGTTTTTCAGTAAATGGAATTTTTGAAATAGCATTTCTTCTTCAATTTAAAATCAATGTAAAAGACTATATAATTTTTCTGCTGCTTATGTATTTCTTCGACTAAGAAGTTACAAGGTTATAGATGAAAGGAAGATTATAGTTGTCTCAAATCTATATCATTATCTTTGAAAATAATTTGGACTAGGGAAAGTTGTACAAGTTGTACGATATAAGTCGATACATGTTTATGATTGTAATCGATTTTAACATAATATTCAATAACTACCCAATATATAATTATAATTACCATTTTTTCAAAGTTTAAAATTACTTTTATTGTATTTCAGAAGACTATATATAATGTTATATGTAATACGCCTATATACAATATTTTCACTGTGAAACTTTAATAAGCCTGTGCCAACAATATAATTATCTTGTATATAAAAAATAGATTGAAAACGTTATTACCATTTTGTTTGAAAAAAAGTAGAAGTGAAAATTATGCAATGTATTATAATAATAGAACTTTTGAAAAAGCTATAAATAAAACTTTTAAATTGTTATCTTTAACAATTAAATCACGATTTTTCTCATCGTTTCATACATGTAATTTAAATAAAATTTCAAAATTGTCCGAAACTCTTTTAGAAATACATTGAAATTTATTAGAGCGGAAATAAATATACATTTATTACTATGTAAGATTTTGAATTTTCATGCTCTTTCATGATTGCTTAACCTGACCGAAGTGAGCAGAACTTCAAATGCTGTGTATATATATATAACTCCTACGTTAATGTATAATTCTGATAAACTGAATTTAAGGTTAAATATTAATAGTTATAGTTTAAGATTTGATATTAAATACAGGCAAGATATTTTCGAATATATTTACTTGAATGTTAGATGAACGATCGCGCACTACTCGTTCAATGCGACTAATTCTGTCGAAAATAATCTAAGTGAACACAATTTTTTATTGTTTCTTTGTGCACAACTTGTCTTTTAAAACTAATTGAAACTGAGATGTTGATTATTTTGCTGACTTAACGCCTTGAGCTAAAACTTTAGTCAAAATTAATTAGATTAAGCATTTTAGTTTGGACTTTTATAATTAAATATATTCACAGAACAATGGAAACAGCACCCACATACTTAAATATATCCACTTGATTTTACCTTTTTAAATTAATTGCTACTTAAATAGATTTAAATATCAAACATTTAATATTTCGATATACGAGTTCAATTCGTCCTTTCAGTATAAAGAATTAATCTTTATATTTTTGATAAGGGTTTTCAGCAGAGAGAAAATACATATACATTTTTATGATTCCATTTGGAAATGTTAAGCCTAATTCTTAGATTTTTCACTTTGCTGTGTCGTTTGAGATGAGTAAAAATGATAAACGCAATTGGATTGCTTTGCATTTTTTAAACCAGATTTTGTAAACACTATGGGACATTTAAAAAGTTCAGCTAAACCACTGAAAAAATCTTTCAATCAATATTAATTCAAAATTACAAATCCAACGTTTTATAATATCCCGATCTTTCATTTTGAAATTCTGAAAGCTCTGCATAAAAATCAATTTGGCCATAATTAGGAAGGAGTAAATCGAAATAAAATGAGGGCTTAACGGCTCGGATATCAAATGGTCGGAGCCATTCTTCATCATTTTAATTACCCACACATAATGCAGCGAGCAGCGTTCGTTATCTCGGTTTTATCTTGTCCCGACTTCAATGGGGGGAAGCACTAAAAATGAAACCACTTGAAACGCTGCCGGAGAGACATACATTAATAATGACGGAACGGAAAGTGGACTGAATCGGTGTAGATTTATTCCCTCAAAATTTGAGAGCCGCTATCTGCGACACCAATCTACGGCACGGCGCCGTAAAATACGAGATTCTTTCCCTAAAAATCTCAACCGGTAGATTAACCCAAAATATCAGTTAAAGGGATACCATTAACACGATCGTACCGACGATTATACACCCTTAGGGACTGGTACCAGCACCCCCACCCACTTTAATATGCCCCTTAGATCAGTCATCATTGTCAAAAGAGGTGTAGATTACTATTTTTTTATTTTCACTTTAGTTCTAAAAACACATCTGACGTTCACCATTTTGATAAGGCAGATCGAGATATCTTGAAATATTACTTCTCAAAGGCTCTAATTGTTGGTATAAGTCGTGCTATTAAGCAGTAACGAAACACTGGGGCCATTAATAGATTGAATACGCCGCTCCTGATTTCTTATCTGCCGGCCTGTTTTATTGTCATTATTTCTCGTATTGTGAGTAAAAATTTGATGTATACACTTTGTTGGGGTATTGTAAGAGCTCCGATTAGAGAATGATGGCTTTTGCTAAAAAGGATTAGCAAGACTGAAAATACCAACATGGCCAGTAAGTAGTTATTAGACCCTGCTGGAACAATGAATGTATTTGAACTGGATGAAGAAAAAAAATCGGAATATAAATTCTCGATTGTTGCGAAAGTGTTTCTAGTGAATCGTTCGTCGCATCAAAGTCCTGGTGATTTTTATCGACGGTTATTTCTTTTGTGGCCATATAATAGGTTTTTAGGCGCTTAGCGGAAGACAAATGGGAAAATCCGGTAGAGTCAGAGAGGTTTAAGCCAGAACAAAGAAGCTAAACTTTATACGAGATACAAAGATAAATTTCATATTATGGTTTAAAAAAAACATACACATACTTCTTTGAAATAAAGAAATATTTAAGTAAACGTTTTATCGAAATACCATGGACGAAAGATTCTGCACAGAAATTATAGATGAACACATAGCTTCACAGAAATCTTCTTCAAAATATAATAAAAGATACAGAATAAAAATGCCTCCAAAGAATAAAAACTGAAATTTCATAGAAATTATAAAACATAACTAAACAGTTGAGGTTAATTTCTTATACTGAAATAATTTTTTCACCTGAACAATATTAGCATTTTAGCCGCGTACATACAATTTAAATGCTATTGTTAATATTTTGAAGTGAATCTTATCTTTATTTATTTTATGTTATCTAAATAGTTTTTTTTTATATCACTAGCATGGTTCGTTTAAATAATAACAAAGATTTTTCAAACATTTTAATATATAAAAAATAAATAAAAGTTTACCTCATCATTATTTTTAAGGATTCGACGAATGATGATAAATATACATCCGTATAGGATTCGGAAATGATGAGAGGTGATATGCTAGTGAAAACTAGCAATTGTTTCATTGAATGGCCATCCTCTTTATCTGATCTGTTCATTACAAGTGAATTTTTTGGAATTTATTTTCACAAAAATCTATGACCTCTAGAAGTAGCATTATTTGTAAACCAAATTTGCTTTTTAGAATTTGCCACATTTTAAAGGCACAGTGGCCTTTTTTCCTCAAAAAGGCAACCATCCTTTAGTTGGCATAGTTGTTAGACGTTTTATTGGCATGTTTCTGTAATATAGTTTACCTACAAGAACAAGGACACAATAATATAATTTTAAATGATTGTATGAACTTAATTTTGATTAGAGAATCAGATGTCAAACAGGTAGTCAAGAAATCATTAATATGCCTCACATAATTGATTATATGACGTGGATGTTGGAAACTCATAGCATCAAGAAATCTAGCATAAGGACTTATATGATCCACATTATAATACAATTCGAATCGATTCTCGAAGAAAACCGATTGAGAAAACTTGAAATTAAATAAATCCTCCCGTAAATTGTAGATTTTTCTTCGCATATTATTATGAAAGATGGCTTTGATTAAAATTATTCACCTTTTTGAAACTTTCTCAAGAATTTAATATTAATGATATCCGTTTTTTATTATCTTAAAATTGAAAATTTAAAAATGATTCCGCAGAAATAATTTGACTCCTTTTTTGTGGGGGACTAAAAATCTTTATTAAAAAGAGGAAAGAATATATTTAAAAATACCTTATGGTGATTACGACATAATTATATTTTATCTTATAATAATAAATCAGGTATTAAAGGTTTTCAACGTACTCAAACAAAACATTTTCCGCTGAGGAACACCAAAACATTTTTTTTGCTTAGAAATTGTTCCGATTTGATATTTCAAACTTTAACCAAACTAATAAACGATATTCCGTTACTAAAATAATATGCTTCAACATCCTTTCAAAAGTATCTGTTAAAAATAACCATCGGAGACAAAAAATAACAATAGTTTAATTAAATTTATTTCTCGGGCCATATTTTGCACCCATAAATAACAGCCATTGGAATTGATTTCATCTTGCAACGGATTGCGAAAATTTTTAAAAACAGTGAGACGGAAATAAATATGGAAAGTTTTAGCATTTTCACTAAATAATGAGTACTCAGTTTGAAGGGAACAATGAAACATTTTAAAGGCGCAATAAATCTTGTCCGTAACAATGAGCTCCTCATCCAGCGTATACATCAGATGAACAACTCAAAGCCAGTCCATTTTTAATCGATTTTTCGAATAAAAATGGCACAATAAATTTTTATAATATGCTTTCAAATATATATGTCATTAATAAAAAAAAATATTTTAGATTTCCGATAAAAGTTATTAAATTATGCTTAGGACATTCTGATTACTTTGATAGAAAAAGGGAAATATAAATAGAATAACGATTTTTCGATAATATGAAAGATTTTGTTTAAAATGTCATATGTTTGCTCCTCACAAAAATAGAATTCTATTTTTAAATTATTTAACAAACATTTCACGTTTCCCAATCATTTTCATGTGAAAAATGTGGCTATTTTCAGGTTATTTTTAAAACGCAGTAGTCTTTTCTAATCGAACTATCTATTTTGATTCAATTTATATATTGTTTTCTGAACTTTTTTCAGTTTTTACGTTGTACAACTTTATTTTTTTAAGGTAGCTAAATTTATTGACCTCATCAACAAAAAGATAAAAACTGCTTACGTAAGTTTTCTATAAAAGGTAAAATCTAAAGGTGCATGAATTTGCTCGGGATAATTTCTTTTTGCAAAACGTTTTAAAATAGTTATATTTTAGAATATTTTAATATAAAACAGATTGAAAAAAATCACAAAATCAAAATATATTATTTAAAAGCCAAAACTTTATTACAAAGAGATAAAAATCTAAAACCTTTCAGCTTAGAAATTTATCAAATGATTTGTTCAAACTCTTACAGATAGCATAAGAAATATATTACCTAAGTCATAAGCTAAAAAAATATATTGTATTTCTATCCAATCGATAAGAAATTGGGGTTTATATGATAAATGACAAGGGAGGCTCAATTTCTTTTCGCATTTTGAAACATTAAAAAACTATCGAATATTTTAAAATGAGCATATTGCTTATTATCCATTTAAAAACTTGCATAACATATTCAGAAATTTCTATACTAACTTTGAACAAAAAATATGCATTAGATTTTAATTTGAAATTTTTCGAAATTTAGAATTTGAGGAAATAATATTTGAATATGCAAAATAGTATGAAAACTTCTATTACACAAATCTAAAAATCAATGTACCTTTCCAAATAATAAAATTAGAAAAAAAAATCCAGATAGTTTTAAAAAGAAGATAGTTCAGAAATTCAGAATATTGAATTAAAAAATATTCTGGCAAAAATAATCTCGACTTACCAATGTAGTTGCTTATTTAAAAAAATATAAATAATTAATTATATTTCTGTTGTTGATAATTGCTACCTATACAACATGAAATGGTGCGGAAATGCAGTGCCAAGTCATTTGACCAGCGGTTTGAACTACGAGTCCCACCTACGAATAGTCCTCCTTCAAAACGGGATGTTAAAATAACACAAACATTTCATTTATAGCTCTCAAAAATACACATGAGAAAGCATGCTGATAGACAATGCACTCGATAAATATTGGGACCAAGTTTCGTAATCATCTGCAATTCTGAGGATAAAGTCATACGCCAGTTTTCCTTCTATGTCACATTTTTGAGACATTGTTTCCAAGTGCATAAAACAGGTAGACTTCCTTTTACGAATTTAGCCTAATTGTACTCATCTAGTGCACTGAATTAGGAATTATAATGCTCTCAGAAGCATTAAGCATTTACTCTACATCGCATATTATGAATCGTTTACATGATATTATTTTGAAAAGAGGTTAAAGAAAATGGCACCAAAAATATTTGAAACACAAATAAATAAAATTCAACTTTCAGACTAGAGGGGAATTGAAGTGACTACCAAGTTGGTTCTTGGTAGCCAAAACACGAAGACTCGATTTTTTTTCTTGCATTTCAATTTCTATTATTAATGTAATAATAATGAAACTTTTGCGAATTCGTTTCTAGTTAAATCATTCATTGGTAATAGTATAATTCTATACAAATTATAATTAGATGTAAAATTATACAGAAATAAAAAAACAACCTAAGTACACTATGGACTTTTAATTAAATCAATATCATAAAATATTCCAAAAAGAGCTTCTAGCTGTACAATGAAACAAGCGGTTAAAGTGAAACATAAGAAGAAAATATTTGAATTTATATATATATATATATAATCACTTTATCGATATTTTTACATAATGTCTATATTTATATATATTTCCCAAAATAGAGATACAAATCGAGATAAAGGGCATTTCTTGATAAT
>JAPMOR010024322.1:0-19785 GCA_026543865.1 Argiope aurantia | reverse complement strand
CAGAGAGCAGGCGGGAGGGAGGGGGGGGGGCATTTTGATGGTCCGAACGGCAGAAAATCTAACCAACAAGCATTTCAGTTGGCAGGATTAAAAAATTTCAGCCTAAATAACAGGACTCGAGAAATAAAAGATTAAATAGCTCTGCAAAAAATCATTAAAATAATAATTTTCAAGATATAAATTTTATTTAATTTATTGACAAGAGATAGTGTTCAACTAAAAAGAATGAATTATTTTGTCAACAAATTTAGCATTATTTAGGATACAGCTTCTACTAAAATTAATAAAATAATTGTCGACACATTTAGCACTATTTAGGATACCACAGCATCGAGACAAAAGTGTACTATCTTTATATAGACATAATTTCTATAAAAAGAAATCGAATTATTAATAGTAATCTCGGCAAATAATGAAAATTGTTGGAAAGGTATAAAATGAGAGTAAAAAAGATATAAAGCGCAAATATGTTTTTCGTTTCTTCGAAAGTTACAATTTTTATACGTATTTCCTCATACACAGGAATATAGTTAAAGATATAAAAATACTCCATCAGTAAGAATGAACAAAATATAGGAATCGTTTAAAGGAAATTAAATTTCAAGTTATTTGGCTGGGCATTATTTAATTATAAAGGTACTTTAAAAACCCGCGCTGAAAACAAGATTTCCATTAAGGTGTACTTTCAGATAATCCGGGATTAATTCTTGGAGTGCTGCTCCGGTTATAGTGAGGAAAAGATGCTCGATGATTTTCTCCTTGCTCTCCAACAAATCCTTGATTCTCGGATGATGATGAGATTTTTGCTCCTCCTCCTCCGAAGCGTTAATCTGAGGACAATAAGATGGAGAAATTGACGTTAATTAACAAGCAGGTCTAAGTGGTTAAAACGATTACTTAAGTAACAGCATTATGGATTCTAATTTAACAAATAACTATAAGAAGTTGCATACAATATGGATAAATCTATATCTATGGAAGAAATTCATGCATAGAAAAGGATAAAAATGCACAAGAAGAAATAAAAATCGCATAATTTGAAAAATAATATGCAAGTGTTTAAATTAGTTAAACTAATTTGACAAAATTTATGTAAACATTGTAAATGGCATGTTTGCAAGCTGGAATATAAAAGCAATCCTTTTCAAAACTGAATTTTATCCTTTATTGGCTAAAGCAAGTGGTCACCATTTTAATATAAGAAAAAATTTAAGTAAAAAGAAACCTTTTTAATTTTAACTCTTTGAATACATTTGACGTATCAGAACGTTCCTTATTTGTTTGAATTTATGTTTCAATTTTTTTTGTAATGCGAATCAGTTTAAATTATTTCAATATCATGAATCAATATATATTCTGAATAATATGAAATATATTATTTTTTACACAAAATCGACTACCTTTTCATGTTCAAAAAATTAAATGCGTTACAAATATAAATGACGCATTGAAATAAATGTGAAGTCTCAGGGTTCATAATAATATAAATCTTATTTAAATATCTGTAATATGTTTTGGCTATTTTAAAATCTGTTTTCCTAAACAAATTTTAGGCGTCAATCTATTTTTCACGCAATTTATTATATTTAACTTGCAAAGGCAAATAAGTTACTGTTTCTCAGAAAAGTATAATTATTTGACTGTAAATGTGAACAAGAAATTCAAATATAAATTGAATGAGCATATAGAAGACCAGCAGGTAAGGCTGAGCTGATTTTCGATACATCATGTCAGAGCATATACCTTTTTCATTATAAATTCTTTTTAAAAAAATCGATCTATAGATATTATGATAATAAATCCCCCCCCCACCTCCACGATAAATCGTGATCCAGCCAGTTTTATAAGCACATTTAATTTGTTCTTTCGATGTATAACAGCTATTTGCTCGAACTTTTATCAATGTCACATTTTTAATTATTTGTAAAATTTACAATTGTATGTTTTACTGTTGCATTGCTTTTCTAAAATCCATCTTGATTTATTATTAATTAAGAAACCAGCTGTTTGAATTAAAAGAATGAAATAAAAAGAATAAAATATGGTCACAGACAGATAGCTAGTTAATATAAAATTTAAATGTAACTATTGCATTTTATGTAAGGTGTGTTGTGCAACAAAACAGTTTTGTGTTGTAAACAGCGTCGTCACATATTTGTTAGTAAAGAAATCAAAATTCAATAAGTTAGTGATCAGCTTCTCATTGTAAAATTTCGTCCAATTTATAGCAAGCATTGAAATTGACATTTATACGGATTTCATGTTTAATTTGAAACTTTTAATATTAATTGAGTTCAATAATTTTTTTTTCTTTATAGCATCTATTGTTCATTGAAAAGTTTAGTTTAAAATTTTATGCATAAAATCATATTTATTATAGAATAAATTTGAAACATAGCAAATTTCATTACCCTTTTTTTATTCTATATGCACATATAATAAATATACTATATATACATAATTACTTCTTCAAATATTTTTATATCATTTAAATTTTTCAATCATAATTTGATAAATAAAGTTAATTAACGTTAATTACAGACATCCGAAATTCCATCTTTCATAATTAGTCTCCTATGCAAGTAAATGTATATTCACCTTGTAACATGATTTTCCAATTGTTCACTTACAAATAAACACTGTTTGATTTCTATATTCATTTTTTATCACTATTTGTAGGATTTGTATTAAAAATGTGAAATTAATGCAAATCTCACAATATGTAAAAATATATTTATACTTATGTAGATTATTATGATCGTTGTATTTAATATCTTGAAGCAGTGATTTATGAGTTGAATGCATGACAAAAAACATTCCATTGGACTGAAAAAAGTCAGAGGAACGAAACTGACTGTGTTTTATCTCAGTAATTTAGAATCTGGTTGATATAAAGTATGCTTTACCAAATTTCTATGTAATTATCTGGATACATAAATTGAGATTTTCCTCTCATTTAATACATGTGCGGAACAGTTCCCTTCAAACAACAGAATAAATTTTGGATTCATTCCATCTTAATTATTTCTTTTAGTTAGTTTTGCTTATGAAATAATGTTCTATTTTAATTACGAAATACATTATTTTCCTTGTAGAATTTTCAAAAACAATACCGTAAGTAAACTAATACTATGTTTACATTGTTACAAATTTGTAATACTACTTCCCAGCGTCTTAAATCCCCTGCTAACAAAGACATTTTTTTTTCTAGAAATAATATTGGCTGATGAATGGATACCGAATCAACGACTGCTGATTTTTAGCGACCATTTAGCTACACAATTGAGGACCCAGAATATTCGAAATTTTTGGATATAGTTTTTTTAAGACTATTTCCAGCATTTGTTCTACAACATGCAATGCCCTGTCACGGAATCAGTAAAAGGCGGAGAGACGAAAGTTAGTCATTCAAAGTAAAGATGAGTCGAGAGATGCGATTAGATGAGCGAAACCTCTTTTTGGAAAATTGATTTCTTGCTCGATGTGCCTTTACGGAGCTTTGGTGTCTACGTTTTGTTTCCATTATATCACGCTTCGTATTGAAAAAAGCGCTTTTATTTATTATTGATTTTTCGAATTTTATCACTGTACATTAACCGGATCTAGATTTTTCCGCAACAAGCAGGCTGTCACTTACATAACCGAATATAATTAACCAACCAAACAACAACACCCTATTCAAAGGTATTCGGTAACTGAATAAAAAATAAGAATTTTATTGAAATCTCTCTTTGAGTTTATGAATTTGTAATATTAATTTATTTTACATCCTATATTTTCACGCAAGTTTTAATTTATTTGATTTGAATCTTTAAAATAAAAACGCTTATTTTAAACATAGGAAAAAAAATAAAATGTAGGCATTTTTAGATAGTAAAACTATCAAAGACATTTATTTAATTTATTTATAAAAGACATACAAAATATGAGCAAATATTCTAAAAACAAAATTGTGCACTCAGATATATAACGTAGCGATAATTATATCCAATATTTTGGATAAAAGACTGAAAATCAAATTTTAATTATCTATAATTTTGTACGATCATTTTATGCGCCATTTCTAAGTGCAGCAAAAAATATTAATTACTAAATTCAAACAATTTATTACAGTTCGTGGGTTCACCTTTTTTTCCTGATAATTAAGAAAAAAATTAAATATCATACATAAATAATTAAACTAATTAAACTGGGAAATAATATTTTACCACATTTAATTTCATTGTAAGAGAAAACACAAAAAGGCATTGAAAATTAATTTTAATGAACTATTCATGATTTTTAACATTCACAGCTCCATTTCCACAAATAAATTTTTTTATTCTACACTCTTTTCTTTTTATAATGGAAAAAATCTTGAATTATTAAATAAATATGTGGAATCTTCCTATTTTACATTAACAAAAACTTTAAATTAATGCATATAAAATGTAATTACATTCATTAATTGATAAATTATCTCACTAGTTTAAAAAAGCATAATAAAAACACAAAATGATGTGTTATGTCAAAAATAATGATTTCTTAATTTTATTAAAGATAAAATCCATAATATGGTAATACTATATTTATATCCTAATTGCCATTAATAATACAGAAATCTATTGTTAATTTAAAATTACTATACATTTTGATTTTAAGCTTAAATGGAAAATATTTCACGGTAGCAATACTGCTAATAAAAGAAAATAGATGTTGAATTAGTTATATTTTAAGATTATTTAATATAAACAAAATATCAAATTGAAATAGTTTTCATGACTTATTAATTAATGTTGAAATATTTAATGAATGTGTATGATGTTGATATCCATAAAATAAAGGTTATGTTCTGTAACTACCAATATAATAATGATTTCTTAAAATAGTTTATTTGTTAATTTAACACGCTTTCTAGACTAAGAAAAAAAATCAGAAAATCAAATTGCATTAACAGTTTGTATTAAATTTTAATCTTCAAATAAATGCTTATAAATGAGTTTCTATGATAGCACAGCAACTTCAGCAGGGTATTTCAAAACAGTTATTACAAAACAAGTCTAGACAATCAAGAATCATCATAGAATGTACGGTCGTAATTGAAGCAGTGAAACCCCCCAAAAGCTGCAGATTGAAATATAAACTTCATACAAAAGGTAGAATTTAAGAAACTTTAAAGTATTTAGAAGTATTTTATACTCAAATTTTAAACCGGCCAAATAAACAAAATCTAAATTCATTCAAGTAGGACACAAACACAAATTTTAATTTCTATAGAAAATAGTTTTACATCCAAAACTTATATTAAAAAGCCCAATGGTATTTCAAACCCATGTTATATAAACTAATAATTTAGGACAAAAAAGTTGAATATTTCATTATAAAATGTTTTACTTTCAACCTTTTTTGAATGGTCGAGAAAGTGTTCGGAAAGGATGACTTTGTATTCAACACAATGAAATTACAGTACTGAATCACAATTTCTATAAAATGTCTTAAAATTATTTAAAAAATATAATTATTAAAATATTGCATTATTGTCAAAAACGTAACTGCAAGAAATTTCATCTTCAAAATTAAGAAATCAATCAAGTTAAATAAAAGCGTCTGACGGTATTTCGAAATTTTTCAACTATGAAATTGAAAAATAAATTTTCTCAGGAATACCTTATATTAAAAATTTTTCTAACTATTGATGTACCTTCAGAATTTTTATTTTAACCATTTTTGTTATTCTTCTTTTCCTTTCAACTTTTAAATCTTTTTATTATTATAAATATCATGGAATCCTATTATCGCTATTCTAATTAATCAAAGCAGATAAGATATTCTCCGAAATGAAAATAGACTTGAGGGAAGTAATGCTAAAGATCAGAAAGGGAAATATTTCTTAATTTTCAAGTACATAAAGTAAATAAAGTGAAATTATTGCTATCATCAAAAAATTCGACATCGAAATTTTGATGAATCTTCACGTTTCAACCTCCCCACTCCACCCTGAATTGGAAAACACATTTTTGGAATTATATCCATTTGTCTGGGAACATGATGACTCGGAAACGCTTTCAGATTTTTTTTTATTTGCTTCAACTAAATATGTAGATTTCTATGAAATTTTGAACGAAACCATTCAGAAAAAAAATGTCTGTTAAGTCATTTAAATATATTATAATACGATAATTGCAAAGCAAAATGAGCTAGTTGGATAAAATTTGATACACAGATTTAACAACTGAAATGTAGATATATATCAAATTTGGAACCAAATCCGTCAAAAGATTGGCTGTCTACCGATGTGTACCTTTTCAAAAGATATAAACACATTAACTAAAAACGTTTTGTTATATTATCGATGTATGTTACTATGTGTGTTATCGACCATTACAATTGTAATTCGATGACAAACTTTGGTTTCAATTAATCAAGGGCAAAAAAAAAAATCTAAAATACACAGCCGGTGTTCTGGTATTTGTGTATTAACCTTATTCTAAAGATTGAGCAGTAACAGGCTATTTCGTAACCATTTTCAGACAATGATATGCGATTAATAATGCACAAATACATTTATTAGAGATTATGTAAAAAAATTTCGAAACAGCCCACAGAAATTCGATTTTATTTACGTATACCGTACTAAAATTTGAACTTAAAACACTTGTTACATATTCTCTTACCACCCGCAATTTTGTTTTACTTTTTGATCTAGTTTCTCATTTGATATTCAACAAAAGGAAAAACAATTTTTTTAAAAAAAATAAATTGTTAAAAAAAATGGTTGATGTGTATAAACTTAAATAGACGAGAACATAATTTTTACAAACAGTTCTCAGGTCTCAACTGAAATCGGAAAAATAATATATAAACCCATTACCTGCATATCAGGTGGAACAGAGGAAACAGATTGCAGAGGTTCCCATCTTGTTTTTAGCGGATGTTTATTTTCGGCATCTTTCTTTTTTGTTTTTGTTTCCTGTTTAAGAGAAGAAGCGGATCGCTTATGCTTCATTTCTATTTTCGGACTCCCAGATTTTCTTTTCGAACTTGAATGCAATTTCGATTCCATAGCTAATGATTCTGAAAAGAATACAGGGAAGATGATAAAATGTCTGTAAAACGAAATGCATTTATTAAAAGTTTGCACAGGGTTTGTTATAGATAAAGAGAAGTAAATAATAAAGAGAAATAAATTACAAAAATGTAAATAATAGAAATAAAAATACAGGCACTCACAAAAAATTTCAATCTTCAAAAAAAAATCATTTAGCAATATATATTTATTTGTTGACAGTTTACTTTTAAATCTTTCAATAGATTATATAAATGCATACTTTTTAAATTTTGTATTTATTTTCAAACTGATTAAAAGCATTACTGCAAACTGTAATACAACAATGCCACAAATATTGAGAATCATTTGATTGGACTTAGATAGCACTTTCCTTAAATACTTGCAACTGCTTTAAAGTTTGGTTTGGTCTGGATCAGTTTGGTCATATTACAAGGCTATTTTGAGTCGAATCTCGTAATTCCGAACCGAGTCAGAAGATGAGGAATACATCTGATCTGTCCCACCCCATCTTCCGAAAAAAATCATCCAAACTTCACCACTAAAAGGCCGTTTGACACACGAACAGATTTAATGTGCATTGATTCTACATAAATTTTTAGCGATATCGGATCTCCAGACAAGAAATCATAAATCCCGATTTCGAGATTTTTCTAAGGTAAAAGTGAATAAATTTATAAAAAGAGAAAATATTGTAATCGTCTAAAAATTCAAACCCGACATTTTGACAAAGTTCCATGTTTCAAACATTCCTGAAACTAAATATATATATATATACATAATTTTATAGATGTGTTCATAAATAGTTCATTTTTAAAATTATGTCTATCTATGAACACGATAGCTCAAAAATGTTTTAGGTAAAATAATAAATGCATGTGAACACAATAACTGAAAAAAACACAAATAGCTAAATGGATGAAGTTTATCACGTAGTTTATCATCAGAACTATGGATGCGAGCAAATTTTATACCAGACATATCAATGGTTTGACCTCTGTCTGTCTATGTAATCAAGATGTAAAAAATTTATGTACCAAAATTTAGACTCAATCAGCGGGAAGAAGTCAAAAAGGCACACTTAGCCTTATTTTTTTCAATAGATTATAATATTCAAAAAAATGCTATATCGCACCAATATTTGATACGTATTTGTTGCGATACAGGTGTGATGAACTTTGATGCATTGCTAGGAAACAGACTCTTATTCAGATAAATAATCAGAACATATTCGATTTTTTTTATCCTACAAGATAGAAGAAGATAACACTTTAGCTGGTATAGATTTTGGGACTCTAAATCTTGTTAAAAAAGCAAAAAAAAAAAAAAAATCGTGTTGTAATTTATTTGGAGAGAGTAATAATCTTACATCATCACTAAGATAGCATGATTCGGCATATCATGCTCCTTAGTTATATCGAATGGTTCACTATTAAATGGTTGTAGATTTCATAGAATTACGCTATGGAATCACTAAAGCATCAGGTTCCCATACTATGACTAGTTCACTACAACAGCCCCATCAGATTTGTAATAAAAGTTAGAAAATATTTTTTTTTCTTAATTAGAACAGATTAGCTAATAGATTAGAGTTAAAATAGATTAGGTAATTTTTATAAATAGATAAAGTAATTTTTAAGAAATAGCTTCTTAAAAATTAAATCTAGCAAGCTTTTTTTTCGATTTAAATATACAATGTTCAACCATTATCTTCTTGATAAGAAACGTGACTATACCAAGGATTTCATTCTATTTCTCAACAGTTTTAAAAATCGGAATTTTTAAAAATTAATACGGGACAACTAGTCACAATATATATATTTCACTTCACAAAAAATAAATACTTTTTGCAAGCAAACGCCAGTAAGTTAATGGAAAGCCTATCCATTTTTTAAAAATTTTTCCGTCTTCTTTTTTTAATCATCGCGTTGACATCAAAGTAAATTTTTTTCATAAAAACTCAAATAATTGTATGTGCAGAAGAAAGAACCGACTATCTTCACCAGCCAAATCACTTTTACTGTCCTCTACAATGAAAACGTCGTGAAGGAGTGCCTTTCACAGATTACATTTTAAGAAATTAAGTGTAGATTTTATCTATATATTTTGTATATTATCTACATCTCATAGACAAAAAAATAATGCGATCAGTGTGATTTAATACTAATTCGAGCTAAATATAGAAGAAAGTTTAAAAATCACTTCACACAAGATTAATAAATTTAGTAAACGGAACAACTTAATCTATTAACTTTATCTATCGCGTTTTTGCGCTTCCAATATACTTCAGAATAAGCCTTTTAGAACCAAAAAATATCAAAAAGTTTCAGCAATTAAAATGTGGATATATTAGATGCAAAACCCTTAATTAGTCTGACAATATGAATTCTCACAAATGCTAAAAATGTTTTTTTTTTTTTTGCATAAAAAATGAGTTGAGTGAAAAGTAGTATTGATTCAATGAAGACTGTTATTTATTTTAAGGAAGAAAGCACTTTTTATGACTTTTTTCAGCTGCCAACTTCGAACGGCCCACGTTGCTCTGATGTGAATCAATTATTTACTTGTCATTTTCAACCCTACAAGCTCACGTAGGTCTTTTCTAAGAAATGCAAAAATAAAAAAATTGTGCTTTATAACACATAATGGATAAAAAGATTTAAATATTCAAAAAAAATTTTGTAAGAAAAAAATGATAATCAATTTTTTAAATTGAATTTTTGAAAAATGTGCAAATGCAATTTACAATCCCCTCCTCTTTTTTTTTTTTTTCTTTTTGGCATAGTTTTTCAACAGACAACATTGAGACTCTAACGAAAAACACGTGATGTTTATACTCGACTAAATACGTCATACGAAAGAATAACTTGAAAAATAAATATAATCTCTACATTCAGTAGTGATAAAGATTCTCGAGATTTTTCTTCATTCGTGACATATTTTCGGCCCAAGAGAAAGAGAATCTCACAATGACAAATATTTTTCAGCAACTCAAAGTCTATATTTGCATAAGCTTACAAGATAAATGAAGCATTATTTGATGGTAAATGAAAATTGTTTTTATTTAATGCAGTTGTTTGTCAAATTCCAATACAATTTTTTCATCAAAATATACTCTTTTCAATTATTACAGGACTAGTCGTGCCAGACGACCAGCTAGTTCTCCGGAAATATTGATTACGTTTATTTCTGATAAATATTGTCACGTATAACTATAGTATAGAACTCAATGACACACACAAGAGGTAAAGCTAAACCAATTTATTAACTGAACTCAGAACACAGTAACTGACAAATCTTCTACTTTTATACAAGCAGAGAAAGTTCCAGAATACTCTTCTGGAGACAGTAAGAAAAGTCCAGAACACTTGTCTGGTAAACTAAAGAAATGTCCAGTATCTTCTGGAACAGGAAATAGAGGAAAACATAAAATCCAGGAATTAAGTATTTTTAAGTATTTACATATACTATTAATCTCATCGTCTCTAGCGGGATTCGAACCCAGGTCTCTTGATCATGAGACCAGTGCCATGACCATTCGGCCATGGAGATTCGACTATCTTTCTTCAATGCGGCAATATAAATTCATGTCTATGTTGAATTATAAATTCATGCCCATGATTTCATCAAATTATCAGAAATTAAGTTATTTTAAATATCTTACTTAAGTTTCTATTGTGTAAATAAGCCTTTCTAATAGTGACAGTCCCATGACGTCACAGAACTATCAAAAATATAAATACTCGATTCATCTTGTAAATTTTGCGATATTGTACCACCACTTTTTATTTATCTAGTAAAATATACAGGCATTTAACACAATGCTTTTCTATGGAATAAAATCAATAATGGAACAACACAATGGAATAAAATCATGCAATTAATTATTTTATGACGACTTGAATTTCATGTCAATAATGAGATCTATTGTTGGAAATTAAGAAAAAAATTAGGAAAAATTTGCATTACTATTCAATTAGTATCAATAAAAATATTTTAAAAATATTTAAACATCCTAAAATTCATTTTTGTGCAATAATATTTTCATAATCTATCGCGAAAAAACGTCAAAAGTAAACGCCAAAGCTTAATTTTTAATTAATTAAAATTTCAAAAAAATTCTATATATTTACACCCTTCAAGATGGTGCTCCAATATATGTGCCAAATTTGGCATCTTTAGGTTAAATGATTTGACCTGCAAACCGCCAACATGCACACACAAACATATTCATCTTTATCGTAAAATGATTAATGGTGGTTAAAAATTTCAAATGTTTCCTCGTCAAATTTTATCTAAACTTCAAATATTGCTTCTATATTATATTACATATACATATATATTATTTCAAAAATCTTACATCGCTCTTTTCATCATGCTTTGTATTGTACTAATTTTCTGCTTGCATCTTTATACAACCAATTATATCATAGAAAAAAGTATTTTAAAGTAGAAGCACTTACATATTTTTCCACCACTGCTTCATTCTGAGATTAAATCTTAATTTTAATTACAACAAAATATCAAAATATTTATTAAAAATGTGCTTCATATTGAAATCTACCCAACATGGAAAAATAAACCGAATCTTCATATCTTGATCATAACAATGAAAGCAATAAGCTAATATAAAATATTAGTAGCAAAAATGCTAACAGGTTTAGTTACATTTTAACAATGAAATATATTATTATAAAATGTTCTTAAAATATAAAAAAAATTATATGTAAAAAAACGGCTATTGTTGATTTTTTTTTTCGAATTTCAAACTGCTGTAAAAACTAATTTTTTACAGAAACATTTACGAAAGTTATCGAGGAAACCATCAAAATTAATTAATTCGCTTCATTTTCAAGTAAAATTCTAATTAAAAATTTAAAAAATATCGAGACTCTGTTTTAAAGATAAAATACATTTAAATACTATAGCAATGTAAGAATATATTTGAATCATGTCAGATTCAACTTTTGATCAAACTCAAAGCAAAGTTAGAATGCATTTGATTTGAATCACTAAACCTAAGTTTTTTCTATTTCCTAATCAAGGCTTTGTAACCAAGACAACGCGATGTATAAATATGTTCAGCGTCAAGAGAAATTAGAATTTTTCCTAACTTATTTTCGTAACATTTGAGGATCCTTAGTCAATACTTCGTGTTTTCTGTTTTTAAATAATATTCAACTATTATTCTGTTTACGCACTTTAATTTGACTTATTTCATGTTTATAAAGGTATATTTTTTCAAATTGACCTTTTTACATACTTCATGATGTTCAAAAGTCTTCAAATGCTTTATACTTGATAACGATTAATTATTTTAGTACTTTCATATCTTCCTTATCAGTTAATCGATTGAATACATTTTTTTCCTATCACGCGGTAGTAAATTTGGATAAAAATAGCAAGAAATGCCTTCTCAAAATTTTCTCGACTTAATCTGCAATAAATGTATTATTCTCGTTCCCTTTCGCTTAAAATTATGGTCCTTGGATAAGTTGAGAATGTTTTCATAGCTTTGGCGAATAATAATTACGAACTATGGATCGTTGGCATAAATCTGCCACTTTTTCTGACTTTAGCGTGCGATTTTTGTTAAATAATTAATGGTATGTGGTTATCGGTATAAGTATCGGAAAATCAAATGACTATTTAGGATGATTTTTTTCTGATTGATTGAAACTAAAATTTAACACAGAATATCAATTTTAATCACAAGTTCACATATCAAATTTGATTTATTTAAGTCAATGCATGCAAACGTACAGACTGTCAAACGGTCAACCCTTTGACATATTTGATTCAAAATTTGTCACAAATTTAGTAGCTACACTTTAGATACTAAAGATTTTTTGAACCAAATTTCAATTAACTAAGTTGTTACGTTTTGGATTACCATGCTCACATGTATTAAAAATTATAGACAGACAGACTGTCAGCCCTTGGCTAATTTGGTTCCAAACTTGTTATATGCATGCATTTAATATGATAAACGGGCAGACAAAATTTTATTTATCAAGCGCTTTAAGTTCTGTAGCTATCGTGGTCACTTATACCGGACAGATAGGCTTCTTCTAACCGGATTACATTCAAAATTTGGTAGAAAACTACAAATTTAGAGATAAGTCCATATACCAAAGTTGATACATCTATCTCAAAGTTTTTTTCAAATTAAGTTCACAAACACGATTACTCAAGAAAACACTTTGTTTGAACAGACAGACATAAATCCAAAAATATGTTTTTCGGGTTCGAGAAGTTTTAAACTTAGAGAATCGTCAAAATCTTCAGTTCAAATTTTTTTTTTGACTACTACAGTACTTCATTCTATATAAGAGTAAGTAAAAAAATTGTTTCTAAAACCCATTACTATTTATAATAAATTAAAATTTAAATAATAAAAAAGAAAAAACAATTTAAAAATAATAAACACACCAATAAAAGCGCACCAAAAAATAATCAGCACACCTGTTCTTTAAATTTTATTGCTTAAAAAAAGCAGATAATGTTAGCGAATGCAAAAAAAATTAATAATTATAAATGAAGATCAGTTGCAATTCAAAATTCCGAAATGGTAACAATAAGGAATTATGAATTAAAGATCAAAAGGCAATGAAATAATGAAAAATAATCAACTAATAAAAGAGCATTTGCATCATTTATTTTTTTATGTATTCTTGAATAAGCGCACATCTCAACGCTATATGTCCCTCAGATCTAAAACAGATCGTATGATAAAAACCTATGCAAGAAAAACCGGAGTTTCAACATAAATTTTAAATATTAAGGCGAAGAAAAAATCAAATCTATAAAGCCTACATTCGGTAATCCCTAGATGCATTAAACATTGCAAAAGACTGAAAAACGATCCATAAAAGAATTAAAAAATAATCTATGCAACATAAAAAAAATGCATAAATTATTCTCAAAACAATTTTTTTTTGTGCAAAAAAAAAGTTTACGAAATCATAAAATCAATATAAAAATTCTTTTTTCAAAATAACGTAGCACAAAACAGATAATTTTAAAAATATAATTATGAAATTTTCTACTGCATCATAATACACGGCTTTACATGCTATAATCATTTTTGTAATGTCTTTCTGAAATAGGTTGGGCTTTTTTTTATATTCATTAATTTTTTAAAAAAAATTTCTTTTTTAAAAAAAACAGTAAACATACTTTTATTATTATTGTTGTTCGAAACATAAAAGTCGTGGATTCATTAATGCATTAGTAGAAAAAATAAACTAGAATGTCACTGCTCAAACATATAATTCCAAAAAATTTTTTATTAGTTGATTCTCTTTAATTGAAAATGAAATTTTCGTTCACTACATATCTCACGGGTTACGATAATGACACACATTTAACTTACCATGATTATTTATTATATTTGCTTTAAGAATATTAGATTTCATAAAACATTTAATTTGTTCCTTTACATTAAAAGGTATTTTGAATATATTATTTCAGGTTTTGAAGTATTTTGATTTGTAATTTCTTGGTTGAGTGCTGTTTCATCGTAAATCTACACAATTTTCGGCATCTTGTACCAATTATTTATTATTCGTTATTTCGTATCATTAACTTTATTTATTCATTCATTCATTTTAAATTTGTTTTTGTCTGGAAATTTCACAAAACTCTTGAGCAGTGTTTTATTTTCTCGCGCATACGAATTATAAAGAAAAAATGTTGTGGTTAAAAAAAAAAAGGCTTTGAAGAATTTCGAAAATTTAGACCTCCCTGAAATCAAAAAGGAAAATATTTTGGAATTCGTCAGACGATTCGTGTGTATGAGAAAACTATGCAGATGCAACCAACAAAATAAAAATTTTGGATATGGCCTGTTAACCAAAAGACCAAAACAGTAGACCAAACTAAGGATAAACATGGTGCAGCTTGGTCAAGAAACTACGGCTCAAGAAATAATTATGACCAAATTTCAAGTTTTTAATAACATCATAATATTATAAGTAATAACATCATAATTATAAAAAATATATGATAAATCAGTCTATCAATGATATTTCCTTTTAGATGCAGATTGCCATGCCGATAAGATCTAAGTTCTCTCTCTCTCTCTTTTTTTTTCCTTCTTTTTTTTTCAAGCGTTCACGAAGTTACCTATTCTTGTCTCCCATCATATAAATCATACTAAACGGTTATCAACAGAATAATAAGAAGAGAGATGGCTTTCGCTTAAAGACAAGAAATGGAACTGTGTAAAGGAAAAACCTTCGTACCAAATTGGGCTGCAAAAGAAAAACTCTCGCGCAAAGTAAAGTAAATTAAGACGCCATGAAAGTAAATCAGACACTAAGATGAATTCAAAATGGTCCCCATTACTTTAAAATTCATACATCCACCACTTGCCACTGGATATACACCAACGTCGAGTAGGAGGTAATTTAACCCCACATCATTATTATACCTTAAGGCGAAGCGACTTATACGGCAATTTCTCATTTCTCATCTGAGGTGCCTTTCCAGTGGCATTATACCCCGATAAGGAAGATGTAAAAATCTATATATGTATAGTATGTCAAAACTTTATAAAAACCGAAAAGTCAAAAATACTTCCAAGAAAAATACACAAATTTCAAAAAAAATTTGTAAATATTTTCCAACACGTCAATTATCGAAGGAAACGTAATTATTTAGGCAAGTTCCTAATTTCATAAATTAAACGTTATTATTCTCTTGTATTTTTAAACTGAGGAAACAAACTTTTCATCTTCAAAATGGATAAACTCCAGAGCATAGTAAAAAGTAAATCAATATGTAATCAAAAATGAAATAAAATATTTTAATCAAAGTTTCGCATAGTTTCATTTTGAACAAAAACTATTCTTTATTCTGCTTCGAACATATATTAACAAAAAAAGGAAGTTGCGTGCATTTGATTGCGAACACATTCAGAATATTAAACAAATCTTAATTTTCAATACTATACGATTCTCTAATTGCTACTGTGAAATATAATCAATGCATTCGTTGTACTTTCGGTCCGACTCATGTTATTGACTTGCAGTTGTTCTCAATTAATTTAACCTCGCTTTTGCAAATCGAGAAATAATACGCAAAATAAAAGCATAAACACCGGTTGCTGCTGTGTCGACAAAGAAACAAACATTTGCCAATTGCATCTTCAGTGAATTTTTGTTGCAAAGTTTTGTGAATTCAAGAAAAACTAGCATCAAAAGCAACTGGATCATAAGTATAGTATTTAAATGATAATAGTTGCGAATATCAAACGAAGAGTTCATTGTAATTGTAAAAGCGAACTCAAAATCGATTGGCAAGGCGGCAATTGTCTGAATTGGATTTTATCTAAAGGTTTATTTAGTAAACAGCAATTACTCGACTGTCTTCAATTGCACATTTTACCGTCCGCAATACAAAACATGTGTTATCAGAAACAAGTTAGCAAATGAAATATTTATCGATGATATTTTTTCGTTTCATTCGAGAGTACTGTTTATCGTGTTACTTTCTGAAGATTTAAATACCTCATGCTGTCAATTGCATTAATTGATTCTTTGATGCATTTTTTTTATCAGCCTACAGAAGACACTAAGAGTAAAGTTCTATATAAAAGCGGCAGATTCAGATAGTTATTAAGACCTTTGAGTAAGGACAGTTTAATAGTAAAAATACAATAAAATAATTGTTTCTAGCTGTTTAATAATAATATTTCAATGCACTCTGATCAATAGTAGTTTATTATTGAAATTAACACAAAGAACGTTTTATACTTGAATTAGACTTACTTAATAACCTCCTAATTCTAATAATTTTCTTTTCAAGTATATTTACTGAAAATTTCAATATTCAGTTCTCTTATCAGAATATCTCTGAATAGCTGGTTACTTAACACGAATTCAGAGGTCATAAAGTTCGGTAAAAAAGTAAATGCATCTGCAAACAGTAACTGATTTGTTAAATTTAGTTCAGTTTTTAATTTACACAATAGTTATCTTGAGCGAGATAGCGCAATTTTTAACCCTAAAGTAGATGACGAAGGTGACTGTTGAATCTAGATTTAAACCTCCAAATTTCGATAACATATCAACAAAAGAATGAGACCTAAGGTAGAGTTAACTTACACCAGTTTCTCAAAGTCTTTTGGGTTCGAAACCTCACTAGAGTTGCATGAAAATAAGTTTTCTTTATTCGCCCATCATTAGATATTGTAGATGCTATTTCCATAACCTTCTACACCATTCGTACAAAGGGTATCCCTTACATATTTAATATATAGTGTGAAAATCTGGTAGTTTTGACTGATTTTCGGCATTAAATTTTTTTATCGACATTTATGAATTCACTGTTCTGTTGTGAATGCTACTTTAACTCAGTTAAATTTTGAATTTATAACACACAAAAGTCTAAAATTTCAAATTTTAATATTTTTAATCATTAAAAAAAACGTACGTGGTAATCGAAGGTAAAACATACCGGGAGGGGATGAAATATCTGTATCCAATCCTCTGATCGACGAAGTTGTACCTTTGATTTGGACTTATGAAATCAATCACAAATGAAAAAACGATATTTAATTGCATAAAAGAACTGAATAATCATTTGATTAAAATTCAAGTTATTTACAAGGTTCCAAAATTTTTAAAAGATCCGTTTGACACAAATTCATTATTCTATTATTTGATAAATGATTTTTTTTGTTAAATTTCATACCTTGAAAAAAAAATATCATTCTGAGAAAGCTCGTGATAGATTCGCAGCTATTGTTTATCAGCAATTTTTTGTTATCATTCCATGATCGTTTTATCTTTCTTTTTTACTTTCTTGTGTAATAAATATACAAAACAAAGTATTATAATCGTCAAAAAGATCGAATTCGAGATTTTGACAATTTCCATTTTTCAAATATATCCTCAGGAAGTATACCTGTTTGAGAGCAAATGAGCACTAGAGAATACTACATAAACGACACAATATAATTTAATGACACAGGAGTCAAACCTGGCCATGTTCCGAACACATGATAAACACTAGGGTACATGTTTCAAAAACGTAAAGAACTTTGTAGATAAAATTGGATAGGTAGTTTCAGCATCTAAAGTATATTAACATTTGAACCAAATCTGTCAAAAGTATTATCATTTGAAGATCAGTGTATGAGCATACATGTATGCTCGAAAAGGAAATGTTTTAGATAAATGAAAATTTTGTATGAGATTTTGCATAGTTGTACTGATAATGTTCTGTTATAAATTGCGATCTAAATCGATAAATAAAATGTCCAAATTGCATATTCACTTCTTTTATTATATTATTAAGCACCAAATGTTCATATTCAGGACTCTGGAAATAAAAATCTGAATACTCGCGGCTTTCATGGCCTAGCTCAAGATCCACATTTTTTTTATGCTGGAGAGAGGGAGATTGTATATTTATTAGGGAATACTCGAGAAGATTTCGAGGAAACTATTCCTTTTAATTTAATTAGTAATTGCAAAATAAATTGCGATTTTATTAGTACTTGCGGTTTTGAATTATTGGTAAAATCAAACAAACAGTTGCAGTAATAATATCTGCATAAATTGTTATTTTATTTAAGGGTGTTTTATTTTGTAGGGCTAATTAAAGTCAAGTGCCTATAACTGGATTTCTTCCTAATTAATTTAAAGATAAAATGCATGTGAAATTAAAATATTTTACAATTTCGAATATCAGATTATACACTGGTGTGCAAAACTTAAGCAACAGGTATGTTTTTAGTCATAACTTCACGAGAAATCATCTGAGAGACATGAAATTCAGAAATGAGATACAGCATTTTGTTCTGAAAGAATGACGAAAGCATAATTGCGCAGAAATGAATACAATGCATACAGTATGGAATCAAACAAAAAAAAAGGCTTTATTGAACTCATAGTATCGTTACACATGATTGTCTGTTCAAGAGGAAGAACAGCAAGCAGATGTTCCTTAGTATGGGATATCTCCTCCGCTTCGCACCGTCTCCCCATACTCAGCACCAGATTGTCCAACAGTTCTTGAGGTAAGAGTGCGCATTCCTCAATCAGCATCTGTTTAAGTTGTCGGGTGTTCCCAGGAGGATGTAATCGTGCCGCAAGGCGTCTCCCCAAAGCATCCCGCACATGTTCTATCGTATTTAAATCAGGGGAGCACGCCGGCTTATCCATTCGAGTGATATCTTCACTTTCCAGGAGCTCCTCAACAGCATGAGTCCTGTGTGGCCGTGCATTGTCATCCATAAAAACGAAGTCTGATCCAATGGCACCTCGGAACAGACGCACATGGGGAAGGATCACCTCCTAACAATAGCGATCTCCAGTTACAGAACCTCTGTCGAAAACGCGGAGCTCAGTCCGCCCGTTCATCATAATGCCTCCCCAGACGACAACTCCAGGACCACCGAAACGGTCTCTTTCCGTGATGTTACTGGGATGAAACCATGTTACAAGCAATTCCCAACGCCAGTTGATTTGGAGAGAGATCGGGATACCTGTTGCTTATGTTTTGCACACCAGTGTAGATTCGGAGCATGCATAAAATTCAGAAATATTTTAAATCATCATTACTTCAAAAATAAATTTCCAATCTACAAAAGAACGTAAAAGAGGAAAATTCAGGCTACCAAAACATTTTTTTCCTCAATGATTTTCATATTGGGGTGGAAATGTCTTGTCATACATCATATGAGCAAAGGTCAGATAGAGATTGCACACATAAACTATTAACTAATCTCG
>JAPMOR010024313.1:0-10071 GCA_026543865.1 Argiope aurantia | reverse complement strand
TCATTGTGTTTTCGAGTTATTGGGTTTATATGCATTAGATAACACAGGTTTACAGATGATGAGCTTTTTGACAGATTTAATCAAAAATTTGATCAAAATCAACACTTAAGATGCTAAATATATGAAGCAAATTTTATTTGTACAGTTCTTCGCGCATTATAAATATCATTTTAACTTTTCTTAAATGGATATGCATAACATTCATGTGAACCGATTTTAGTTAAAATTCGGCAAAAATATACAAGTTTAGTGCAAGCTCTATATATCGAATTTCATTCATCAAGTCCAAATCGGTTTTGAGATATTCCATTAACAGACAGAAGAAAAGAATAATATAAAAAAGTGCCTTTCCAATGAAGGACCTGTGAAATCTGGAGACTTCCGAAAATCTCACGATATACAAAATGTTGAAAATGGCCACCCTAATTTGATTGGACTAACTTAGAATTTTTTGTCTGAATATTTGTAAGGCTTACTTAAAATTATTCCAATATATCTGTATTCTTTCCTAAACTTTATTCTAAGTCAATATTATAGGCATACTTAGAATGTTTTTTAGTTAAATTTCTGAAATTTTCTAAAGATTATGTTTGGCCTTCAGGTTTCAGAAAAGCGCAACCGCTCTGACATTCTACAGAACACCATCGAGTAGCAAACATTAATTAATCCAATTCTATTAATAACAATTTCTGATTAATTGGTTTATAAACAACTTGTTAATATTTAATTCAAGTAGTGAGCATGGTCTTAAAACTATAACATCAGATGATCATCCTAAATATAATTAAAAATCCTTTAAATAGGAGAATATTAACTGATAATAATTCAATCAAGAGTTTACATAAGCAAAGAATTATCACTGCGATTTTTAAATGCGTTGTCTCATACGCCAATTACTCGTTAAGCTTATTTACGCTCAGTCCCTATGTTTTCAAGAGTATCTTCTGTCTTATGTTAATCAATGTTTAAGAGTGAATGTCTAGTTACATCAACACAAAATTCCAACACGTCTTGAAGACTTCACTTTATATTAATTTTCTAATCTGAAATGATCCAGAACTAATTTCAATATCCATGCTCAACGCATGAAATTTATCCGCATGTAGGCTGTAATTTAAAGTCTTAACCGAAACTTTAAGATAGCTTCACTTATGATTATAGGATCTTTTAATCAAAATAAAATGTTTCTGATAAATGAAGTATTTATTTCATACCATACCTTTATTTAATTAATTAATTACAGAAAATATATTTTACATAAATTTATTTTATTATATATGTTTTAAAATAATGAGCATGATATATGCATATCATTAATTATTACTTTTAATTTTTACGCTTTTAAGGTCTGTTCTTTCTTTAGTTTCCGTAAATAATTAAAAGCAAATAAGAGTTCCTTGCTTTGCTCCGAAATGAAAAAAGACTTACCGTGTTCAAAATTTCATTCAAGTCTATAATTCTAATGATAAAATATTATTCCAAATTTCATTCATCCAGCAAGTTTAATTTTGAATTATCATGTTCGTAATCAGACAACAATAGATAAACTTCCATTTGGAGATTTCATTTGGGGTTTATACAAAAACCGACTTTAGCCGGTTTTCGAATTTTTGTCAAAAGAATAAAATAGGGAAAATTATTTAATTTATATAAAATAATTAAAAACAAAATCAATATCAAAGTCAAAATATAAAAATTAAGGACTACATATACATATTACTTACACAAAATAACGGAAAAATCTAAAAAATTTCAAATAATATTTATATTATCTTCGCTAATTTTAATTTCTACTAAGAAAATAGAATTTTTAAAAACATAAAATATTCGCTGAACTGTGGCAAAGTCTTGTTCTTATTTTGGACATAATATTGTCTGAAATTGAAAATACTCTTTCACTAGCTACTGAGCTAGGTTTTATAGTTTTCAGGGTATCAAATAGCAAATCTAAGGTTTTTGTTCTTTTATTCGTTGCCTCAAATAATGAAAATTCAGCTTTCAGTGCCTTTGGATTTATAAGTTTTTCTTCAGGGTCTTCAACTTCTTTTAAAAAAAGCATTATTCTGATGTAGTATCTTCAGTTTGCTCTTGATCAGAATCGGATTCCACATAAGAATGTGAAAATATTCAAGACAATATCTTTCCAGATAACTTAATAATTTCGAATGAATTTCGGTTTATGAAGCTAATGAAAGTACACTAGATTTTTTTCCGCTGAATTAGAAATGTTTTGTGGATTTTGCAAATACAACAAAAGAGTTGCTAATTCTACTTACCTTCTTTTTTGAATTCGTTCTTCTAAAGCATATAATAATTTCAAACTTATTTCAGTGCATAAATTTTTTAGTTCATTTAACAGAAATTCAAATACACCTTCACTTGTTAATAAACTGGCATCTCGCAACCCTAAGCCTTCAGCTGCTAGACAAATTCGTCCCAACGGATAAAATTCATTTTTTTTATTTATTTATTTTGAAGACGGGGGAAAATTCAGGAGATCCGGAAAATCGGTTTTCTTAATTTAAAAACTGGTTTTCGAATGTAACATATTTACTTTTAAAAACCGGTTTTTAAAAGTGTGTTTGAAAACCGACAAACTCTAATTTCATTCAACATTTGATAGAGACCTAGCAATTTGATTCAAAGATTACATACGAAATTTCATTTACTTAACTCCTTTTGCTCCTGATTTATCTTGTTTTCAAATAGGCAGAGTACATGGATCAAATGGAAATTTAGACTTAGGTATTTCATACGAATTTACAATAAGTACATATTTTCTACAATAATTATTAGTTTATTCACAATTATTTAAAAATTGCAAAATAAAGTAAGCAGTGCAAACTTACATTATGAAACAGTGAAGTATAAACATCATCTTCGAAATTACATCTTAGTTTTTAATGTAGCTACCTCTGCTAATTTATGAAATTAAAATCAAGCACGCAATTTTAAGTTAATTTGAAAGGCCATTGTAAAATCTTCTGAGACAGACAAATCAATAAATCGTCCAGAATTTTATAAGAAAACACACTGAAATCCTTAAAGGAATTCCTTTTCTCTTATCTTTTTAAAATTTTTATTTTGCAATACTATTTATTTTAACTTTTGAGGCAGTCTCCACAATTCCAGTTAAGTTTAATTTCAAAATTTTTAAAAAAGTTAATTGCATTAAAAAAGGAAGCTTATTTTCGAGTTAAAAAAGGGAGCAATTAAATCAATATAATCTTCTATAGAGTTCTCCGATTCAAAAATACCTTGAAAGACATAAAAAAGCCATAAAGAAAAATCAGTTCCTGAAACTTAATGGAAATTTGAGATTCCAAATCAATGGTCAGTGTGAACAAAATACTTTAGTATCAATTTTATGACCAACCGTATAAAATAGGTTTCATTTCATTGCATAAAATTGTTTCGATAAAATGTTTTGTGTGTGAAATGCTTAGTATCAGAAGATGCAGAAGGTCCGAAAGAATAAAAAGTAGGATTAAAAATCAATAGAGTAAGCTGCATTCTGTATGTCGGAGCTTTACCAGGAAATTTTATAAACATGATTAAATTTTTTGCGATTATTTGCATGATTAAAATTTAAATTTAAAAATTAAATATAATAAAATAATGACACCATCAGTGACCAACTGTCCACTTATATTATATATACAAATAATGTTTTTATACCAACATACTTCGAAGAACTACATTCTATAAAAAATTCCCAAGTTAAATTATATTTACAAAATAAACATAAAATTTTTTGAATCATTAGCTAAGCTTGCAAACTGACAAAAGTGATAAATTTATTGACTAGGGATTCTGTCAGTTCTATTTTGTATATTTCCCGTAAAGGAAATATATTTTATATATCTCTCAAAGGGATGATATGGGGCGAGTGGACTGGTTCTTGGGTTTATGAATCTATAAATGTTCGTAATTTTTTATACTGTATATTATTTTAATTCAGTAATTGAGCAGAAATTTAAGGTTATGTAATCATATAGCATAAATCAGAAGTAGAAACCTATAAACGCAGAATGAAATTCAATTCAGTGTCCTTTGATCTTAAAAGACGAGAATCATATGCGTTTATTTAATAAGGAAAAGGAGGAAAACAATGGGAATAGTCTCTCCTAAGTTGTCTTGCTTATTCCATAATAGAGGTATAGCTTAAAGTTGAGATCCATGGACAAGGCCTTAAATATCAAGACTACTCAGTTTCGCACATGAGCGTTTTGTGCATCTTACTATAACGAATTAAACAATGTATGCATTTCATTTTGAACTTATTTTCTTTCTACTAATTGAAATGCAAATGGGCACAGATTTTCCTGACAATTTTTGATTAAAGATAGCATAACAAATTTTATTTATATAAGTCAATGCTTTCTTGAGTAATTGTGCCTGATTGCCTTGATTCAATCGGATTAATTAATTAAAATAATTAAAAAAGGAGACAAAAACAAATCATGTTGAAACGAAGATTGCATAACTGACTGCTTAGCAGTGTATAACGAAGTCATGTTGGAATATTTCAGAAAGAATTAACCAGAATTTGAAATCAAATATTTTCATACTGGTCTCCATTCATGCTTATGCTGCTGGACTATTAATTTTAATATCATAAAATACAAATCCATCTCATAGTGTTTAAATAGTGTTAATCACTACTCATAGTGTTAATCACTACTTTTATTGAATAAATGAGGTCACCTTTGTTCACTTTTCAAGAGTTTCCTACGAAAGCTGCCCCGATTTATTGAAAAGATTACTGCAGTTATTGTTGTTTTGATAAGAACATACTACTATTTTTATTCAAAAATAGTATAAAATAGGATTCGTAAACAAATATATTCAGTGTGTTCCATCTTTGCTGTTGGGCTGTTCCTTTTTGATGTTCCCGAGATAAAAATCTCACAAATAGTAGTACTTGAAGTCATCACTATGTTTGATGAATAACTTTAAACAACCTTTCTATCACCTTGTCCTAGTTTTCTAAAGAGAGGTGGCAGACTTTTTGTTTCATTTATAAAATAATTGTTGCTTATTTTACAACATTTATAAATCATGTGCCTGTCTTTTACGAGTTCAAATTTTGGAAAGTATTTTTTGTATATATTTCTGCTTTCTGAACAACCACCTTGTATATGGTAAAAGAGAATATAAGAAACATAAATATTTTTAAAATTTTATAAAGATTCAAAAAGTGATTCAGTTTTCATTTTGTAGTTCTTTACAGTACATGTTAGAAATATTGTTACGAAATATTGTTAATGTAGCTTAACTCGATTTTTTTTTCACCATTTAGAAATTTTTTAATGAAAATAAATAACGTTTCAGTTTTCTATGAGTATTGAAGAATACCTTTTTGGATCGGGATTTGCTTTCTAATATTATTTTGGATAATAATGGGTGAGTTGCATTATTTTTTCTTCGCATAATTCTGTTAATTAACTATAAAGCTTATTCGATTTTTTATCTATCAAAGTTTAGTAGGCTTTTATACACTGAAATATACAATAAATTTCTTTTAGAAAAGCTTATAATTAATATTTTATACCGAGATTTTCTTAGAAATTAATGCGATTTATTATATACATTATCATTGACCAAGATCGCAATGCAAGTGATACTTGCATTTGCTACATGAGTGAGTGAATAAATGTTGAAAGCAGGAGTCGGTTTTTATTTGCTCAATGGGAATTCATTTTATTTAAAGGAATGAGAAATCAAATTTTGTACAAATATTATATGGTTGAAAATCGCTGAAATTATTGTTTTATTAATTTAATTGTTTATTTTAACAATTGTTGTTTATTTTAATTAATTTAATTGTTTCTTTGTATTAGATAAACTAACTTTTCTTCGAGCAAAATGAGTAGTCTTTTCAGTTTCGATATAAAAGATTTTATTGAAGGCACAGTTTCACTGAAAATGAAGAGTAGATCATGATTTGTTTTATAAATATATCCACATAAAAGAGAAATAGCTTTCATTTTTTTGAGTAAGGGCAAAGCTTATGTGAATTATTTGTTTGCGTTGTAATATTACTTCAATGGTTTGAAGAGTGAATGAAACGAGAATATACTCAATTGAGTTTTTAATAGAGATATTATTGAAATCGTTGGGTATTCCTATTTCTATGAGGCAGTCTGATTCGATTTTTAAAAATTTTTTAATCTGTTTTTATGGTTCAAACGTGTACACACTAAAGTATTCAGCTGTTATAGTTTGCCATTTGTCTATACATTTTTCGTTCCTATTTCAATATTTGATTCATGAGTTAATAATTATATTGATTGATTTCGACTCACTCCATTGTTAATTAATAGATTTATAGAGTTGCAAATATTCGAATATGCGACTACTACTTGTGGCATGATATTCTGAAATTTTTACTTGAATTATGTTTTACTCGTTTAGTTTCAGTGTCTCTGTATTTTTCTTTTATCTGAGAGTGAAATTTTATATTTTGGAAATTTCGCAAACTAAGCGAATGAATGATCTATTTCAGGTTCACTGAAAATACATCGCTCTTTTCTTTTAGGACTAAATAAAGACGTTATATATTTTCTACACGATAGAGCTAGTAAAAGTGAAGAGCTCGAGCATTTGGTATGTCATAATCAAATTCATTTGCATGCGCCATCCCGCTCTCAAATACTATAGCAATGCATATTTTTAATTGATATAATATTTTAAGAGGAGTCGGTTTGATTTCTGTTAAAACAAATTGAAATTAATTATCTCTACAATATTCAGTGATGAGTTTTATGCAGAGAGAAAAATTCAATAAGTGAGTAGTAGATCAGAAAAGGTCATTTCAATAAAATTTCTAATTATTAGTCCATTATGTTCAAATATTTAACTACATGTTAATTGTAATAGAATAACAAGATATGATTAGAAAAATAATTTACAGTTAAATTGTTATTTAACTGTGTGCTTAAAATAACTATATACTATTTTATAATTAAGAAGCTTAAAAAGATAAGAATTATTTAAAGGTGATATATTGAATTTTTTGCGACTTTATGAATAAATTAAAATCGGTTTATGTTAAAGTTTGTATATTCGTACATCCAAACATGATTATTTTTCAAATGAAGCTCTCAAGAATTTGATTAGCAATCACACTACGTTTGCACGAACTGTCTTATAATTATAATCTAGGATAAGTTAAAAATTCAGTGGCATAAGAATTTGGATACTAATCCCTTTGGGATAAGAAAAGATGATTTAATAAATCAGAAAAATGTATTTCAAAACATTTAAAAAATAGTTAAAATTCAATCATCTGATTAATCTAACATTTCAGAATTCTGCTGAAGTGTGTTCACATGCATGTATTTAATTTTCCAACAATGCATAGAAGGAACAAAAACGAAATTTCACAATAAGATTTTCGAGCTCTTGATTTATCCTAATGGCTTACTTGTCAAATAAAATTGCGAATAAATTTGCTTCCAAATAGCCCAACTTGTACAATTAATGGAGTCAATTCGTTTCGCATCATTAAAATAAGGCTTGAAGATTATAAATTTGAAATCCATTGTATATCTGGCACTTTATATTCTTTACATCTTAAATATTACTTTTACTGCATCGAATTGGCTGTTCCAATTTCATTGAAATGGGTATTTTGTTTTAAGTTTTCTGTTTTTAGAATTTTTTCATTTAGTTTTCTATTTACATCGTAATATTTATTGTTTTCATTACTAGAAATTTTAAAGTTTCATTACTTTTTAAATTTAAGTTTAATCGGTTTTAATCTACATTTTCATTATATATATCTATGCACATAATGTTTTTGGAAAACTAAAATTTCTTTACGTCTTAACTCTATTTTAGACTAGCCGCCTTTGGCGACCAGCCTGTTGGCCAGTATTACCGCTCGTTGCAATTTTCAATTAAATATTTTAAGTAACTGGTCTCTTAATAGATTCTCAAAACATTTTCAGTCTTCAAATTTTGATAGTCATACCAAACTTATACTGTTGTTTAGATCGTTTCATTCAATTTACTATAAATATTTTCCTAATTTGTTGTCATTTCCGGTAAAACTTCAACTCTAATTTAAGGTGTAAATGATGAAATTGCAATTAATATAAAGATATATTTTAATAAAACCAAGCGTTTTATTTTATTTATCATCTTTATTGTTCTTTTTTTATTATTATTATTATTGAATATGAATATTGCAAACAGAATCACTGGGTATATAAGTCTTATGTGAGTTACAAAATATTTTTTCCTAATTTATGTAATATCTCAAAGAATAATTCAACAAAAATTTCTCAGATTCAGCATAAAATTCGATTTTTAATTTTGCTTTCAAAAGGATTGAAATGAAATCAATAATAATATTTTGTTCCGGCCTATAAGGATATTTCAAAAATTATGAAGTCTAAATTTAATGCAGTAAGGTATCATATTCTGAGATATAATCTGGACACACCAAATTTTAAATTAAATGAATGAATGTTTCTGTTTTCCACGATCAACTAAGACTTATTAATGAAGTTTTGAATGTTAAAAATTTAGAAAAACTCAACATTTTCATAATGTTAGGCCAATTAATCTTGAGAAACCTGTGCGCTGATTGGCGCATTTTCTTTGAAACGATCGATGGAAAATCTAAAATTATCCTTTTTTTTATTGAATAGTGATATTCAAATTTCCATAAATCAGTCAGTTTAAGTGATTGATTTAGTTGATTGGAAATTAACTCTTTTTATTTAAAATATTAGTGCTTCAAGAACATTTTGTTATTCTTAATTTCCACAGCAGAAGCTTAATGTAAAATCAAAAATTCGTTATTTATTAGAGCATTTATTAAATCAAGTTACATAAAATATAATCATTTTCCATTTAGATCATTTTAGCAGATCTGTGTCTTACTAACAGTTTACAAATTAGCTATGTGGCCCTGATTCGAATGGATATCCTGCTCATATTAAACAAAACTTGCCTTAAAATAAAATTGATTTATTGGATTAATAATATAGAGAGTGTAAAAGATCATAAAATAATTTTTCTTGAATTTATTTTTAGAAAAAATAATATTTCATATTTGTTTCATTTTCTACAGACACGTGCCGAAAATTATATTTTTGCATATTTCATTTCATAAAGATTTCATTTATTTTTAATTGGAGCTTTAAACAATGTGATGGCAACACTTTGAAAAAAGCTAATTTTTTCCCATGAATGCGAAACGTGCTTGTGCAGCTTAAATTTTATTTTTATTTTGTACGAAAAAATTTGTTGAAAAATAAAGTTAAAATAGTTATTTAAAAATTCATGAAATGTTTAAATTTAATTTTAATGTTAAAACATTGGTATCATTTAAAAGATAAATTTTTCATCTTTAACTTCATGTAAAAAACTTTTTTGTGCGGTAATATTTTCGGAAGTTATAGCAGAAACACGCCAAAATTTCGCTTAATTTTTAAATAAATAAAATTCTAATTAAAAATTCGAAAAAATAACCCCCATGTGCACATTCCCGGCCTCCATGGTATACACGTGCCAAATTTGGTAGCTGTAGGTGGAATGGTCTGGCCTGTAGAGAGCCAACACACACACATTGAGCTTTATTATAAGTATAGATTATGATTTAATGCATTTTTTTAATCTTGTCTAAGTGTATTAATTGTATTCTCTGCATGACAATTTTACTGTCTCCTTGATTTATAGAAAGTATTTAAGTTAAAAAACTTTTTTCAATAATTTCTTTATAATTCATATCCAAAGGTCTTTTAACATTAAGGTCATTTTTTAAAGGTCAATGGTAACATTTCATTAAATTACCAAATTCCCTTGTTTTTAAATAATTCCAAACTTGTCTTCAGATAATAACCTATGCAAAATTTCCACAGGATTGACAAAGATGAATTCACTTTCAAGAATGAATAAAGAAATCTAATTGCCCTAAATTATTAATAAATTAAAGAAAAAAATTGAATTTCATTGGAGTGCAACAGGCTATAGAAGCGATCAAGCAAATGTCGCAAGATGGTGTATTAAAATTTCAATTTTGAAGGGCGCTTTATTTGCATTTATGTATTTTAAAAA